>CM050202.1:5983773-5991273 GCA_027475355.1 Coilia nasus
AACAGAGGAGACCATTTCCACCGCAAGCGTGTTCTGAGCGTATTCTGTCCCTATACAAACCTATTGTATACGCCCACGCGCTGAACACGGCTACGCGCTGAACAAGGCGGTGGAAATGAGCCCTAAGAGCATGTACCATTACAATCTTTACAATGTAAGGACATTGTAACACTTTATTTTATGGTTCCTTTTTTAGTGTATCTACATTCCATAACATGCCGTAACAACATATTATGTTCTTACACTGTACATCTCTAACCCTATGGTACAGTGCGAGTACATGATGTTGCATTTTGTTATACATTTTGTTACACTGTACCTAATTGATGTAACAGGGGCAGTAAAATAAAGTCACAGCAGGTATGACAATCATTTCTGTAGCTGACACCTAGTAAGAACCTTTGCTTCTATGAGGCAGTCAGTGTGTCCAACAATGTGCATAATGGTTCAACCAACTAATCATCCATTCCATTTAGTTGCAGCCATTTTAATAGCAGTTTTACTATGCTAAGTCGATTAGTTGTTGCTGCCCTAATCCGAATGGAAAGTTTCTTGTCTTTCAACTAAAACCCCTTTGCCTACCACTATAATTGAGGAACGTATTACATGTAAATCAGACTGCTTCTTTTTAAGGCCGGATGTTAAACAAAATCTTTAAGCCTTCCCTGCCTTTCTTCACAATCCCCCCTTGGAAAACATAAGCTGAGGCTTTTGTTCTTAATGACCAGTCATTACCTTAAAACACTTTTATTTCTCCGTCCTGTGCAGTTCACACAAAGGAGTCTGGTCCTGAACATCTGAAGCTGAAAAATTGCCTGTCCCTTCGGACACGCTACTCGGCTAGCGTGTTTTATGGCGCGCGTACTTAGAGCCGTCGCCGGCTCCTGAACGAGTCTATGTGAAAGAACATAATGGGCATTGCTAATGGAACATCCTTGACCGGGCATTGAGCTTCATTAAGAAGGGGGCAGAGGTCAAGTTCTAGCCACTGTCTCTGTCTTTTTGTGTGTGTGTGTGTGTGTGTGTGTGTGTGTGTGTGTGTGTGTGTGTGTGTGTGTGTGTGTGAGTATGTATGTGTGTAATGGGTTTACTCACCCAACTAACCAGACACACACACACACACAGTTACACATGCACACACACAAACACACAGTTACACATGTACACACACACACACACACACACACACACACACACACACACACACACACACACACACACACACACACACACACACACAGTATCTTTCCTTTAGCACCTGCCACAGGGGTCTTGGACAGGCTTCTGAGGGAGTTGTGTTTTTAATTGAGTGCCCTTTGAGACAGGCGTTGGGAAGAGGGCGTGTTATAATGAGCAGGGACTCCTCTGTGTGGTCCAGCACTGTCTGCATCAGTGGTCATCACACGTGTGTGTGTGCGTGTGTGGGTGTGGGTGTGTTCGTGTGTGTGACTGTGTGTGTGTGTGTTTGTGTTGCTAACTCTCTGATGTGTGTGTGGTAAAGCTGCCTCTGTGATGCCTTATACATTATTGACCTGCTTCAGCTCATCGCTAAGGCAGGAGACACACCCAGAATGTGGCAGTGGGGGGGGGGGGACAGAGATCAAGCAACGCTTTTGTTGAGCAGCACAGACAAGCTACTGTACAGACTACACAGCATGGCTGGCTAGTGGGGAAGGCCACTGTTTTTATTTGGCTTCCTGGCTTCGTGTGAGCATATGGTGGTGTGACCAGAGATCAGTGTTTTATAGGGACAGTGTCCGTTTTTGGTAGTACGTTCTGGGGAAATCACAAAAAATAAAACACTTTGTCTCTGTTTTTTGTTGCTAAAACATGGCTTATTTTAACAATATTCGATAAAGAACTTGGAATGAAAAATATCCCATGTCCCAGTGTACCATGACCATTGGGGGACCACAGGTGGAAAGTACTGTAGCATGCTTGCTAAAACCTGGCACAGTGCATTTTTCCACAAGGTGAATGTTTTATTTCACACAGTTTCTGTCAAAATAAATCAAATCAAATTCTTAAATAATCAGAAAAAAATCTGTTTTTAATCTTAGAGATCTGGTTACCCTAACATATGGCATTGGCATGAATTTGAGAGTGTTACTGAAATAGTTGCTTAGAGATGCATGTCTCAGAAGGTGACAAAAATTGCACATACTGGTGCTTCCAAAAGGGTCATGGTATCTTCTTTAACTTCAGCGCATCCCTGCCATTCTAATGTCATTTATTCATGACATTTCCCCCCCTGGGGAACACTCGTGTGTGTTTTTATGTTGGACTGTGCTTTTTTATAAGATCAACCTGAAGCTTGGGCAGCATCTCATTTGAAAACTACCCCCCCCCCCCCCCCCCCCCCACCACACACACACACTACCAGCCTTGTGCAGCTGAGCTGAGTCTCCCTCCGACCTTCATGGGTCTCATTTGTGTCAGTGTCACTATTGGTTGCTGATTAGCCCGGGGGTGGCTTGTGTTTGTGAAGGCCCAATTTAGCATCCGGTGCTTTCCCTTTTGTAAGCTTGACGACCGTCACGTGTATTATTTTATAAGCTGTTTTTTTTTTCACTTCATCTTCACATCCATTTCACTTTTCATCACTCCATTTATAGCGTACTGCAATCTTTCTGTCTTTTCCTTCACATGCACGTGCCCATGTATTATGTACAGGGTGGACCAAAACAAAATGGACCACTTTTTAAATGACTATCTCTCCTCAATTATCGAAGCCACCATAGTTAAAAAAACATGTTAGTATAAGCTCGTTCAGTTTTCTTTCCATTAATATCATGGTTTAAGATCATTCAATAATTGGTATGACCACCAAGGCCATTAAAAAAAACTACTTATGAAAAAACAGTTGCGACATGATTTGCATTTTTATTACCAGTTTTCTGAAATTGACAAGTTCAGATCCTGCTTTTTACTAACTTTTAATATTGTGTTAATGTTCAGTGTGTCCTCCATCTCTTTTGACAGCCTCAATGATTGAGGAGTAGTATTTAGCTAAAAAGTGGTCCAGTTTTTTTCTGGTCCACAGTGTATATTATGGTATGCTTCGGTAAACGTTGTATTATGATGCCATTTGCAAGTAGAGATTTTAAATGCACAGCAGGACTGTCATCCAAAACCGCACATTATAGCATGGACATCACATTACATCACATTTCACATACATTTTTCTCCTAGACGTCCTAAGAGCATATTTTCATTCACATAACAGAGAAGTGTTAATTGTACCATAAAATATCAAGACAGCTTTTAACATTTCTTGCCAAGTGACAGTTTTGGAGCATGGCTTTTTTGACATGCTCACATTAGAACTGTTGTGACAACTACCAATAAGGATAATAATAATTATAAGGACCCTGCTGTCTCACTGGTCATGATGACTAATGACAAGATATGACGTATAGCAAAACGTGTTTAGAGTGCTCTTTCAGTTCACATGTCCGTGCTATGATAATGTGACAAACTAAAATGTTAAATTGCATAAAGTAACGGCGTTTTTGAGATACTTTGAACTACCTCACCAAGATGCTGACAAGCCCAAAAGGCACAATTTATACATACCTTACTAGATGTCACATTGTCATAAGTCTGGTATTTAAAAATCATTGGAAGTGTCTCATGGGGAAAAGACTAAACATATGCATGACAAAGTCAGAGCTGATACTGCAAAAAAAGACGGCCCTCAAAGTCCCGTGGGCCAGTGCAAGTCAACAGGGTCACACGTTGGAGTTTGGTGGTGGGTGTACAAGCTGTCTCCTCAGGCTTAATAGCCTTTCCCCACTTCAGAAGTGGGGGATGGGGTGCAGCAGTTGTGTGGGTGGAGAGGAAAACAGAAGAAGAAAAAGAAAGGAAGGAAGAAAGAGAGAGAGGAAGAGCGAGTCAGTGAGAAAGAGGGAGACAGAGATAGAGAGTAAAGAGAGACAGAGGGAAAGAGGGATAGAGATAGAAAGAAAGAGGAAGAGAGAGAGAGAGAGTGGGGAGAAAAAAGAAATAGAGCAGAAAGAGAGACAGAGACAAAAAGAGAGAAAGAGGGAGAGAGAAAGATGGAGGGAGAGAGAGAATCTGCACCCTCCTGCTCCATCAGTGCTATTCCTTAGCGAGGCCAGTGTCTTTGTAGGGCTGCTCTAGGGCTGCCAAGTATGCGATTGGCATGCCACCAAAGGGTAGTGACAACAGGCTGGAGAAGAGACGGATCCGTGTGGACGTGCCAAGTCTGTTCTTTCGACGACAGAATACACACCACACCAAACTCTGCTGTTACCCAACAAGTAATATAGCGTAGCGTGCGCTAGTCTCATTCCACAGTAGCCTAGCCACTGTGTTTCTTTTTATTTTCTGAGGCGATTTTTTTATTTTGTTTTTGTCGCAAATTAAATTAATCAGAGTGGGTTTTTTTTTTTTTTCCACTCAGTTGTGGAAGCTGTTTCACTGAAGTGAAATGTGTGTGTGTGTGTGTGTGTGTGTGTGTGTGTGTGTGTGTGTGTATGTGTGTGTGTCTTGTGTATTGCTCTCACAATAATAGTGCAGGAGCTGATCTCTCATGTTTGCCTCACATGCAGTATCGGGGGGGGGAAAGGTAGCACAGGAGACACACACATGCTGTAGCCTTCCTTGCAGCGGTCTTGTCAAAGCCTGTGCAAAAATTCCTATGGAAACATCAGTTCTCTGGCAGTGGAGGAGGAGGAGGAGGAGGAGGAGGAGGAAAGAGATATTTTTTCACTGTCACAGATGGTGGGAAAACCTTTGTAATGCTAATATAATATCAAACTGTGCAGAGGCCAACAGTGTATAGCGCACAGTGAACCGAGGGCCTTTGTCACCGAATGATTTAACACACGTTAGAAAGCGACAGCTACAGAGAGGAATAGAGAGAGAGAGAGAGCGAGAGAGAGTCAGAGCAAGGGAGAGGAGGAGGTAAAGCAATGGAGACTGGCCTTGGCTATGAAAGAAAAGGCAGCCTTTGGGTAGACGACATGCCAGTGATCAGCTGAGAGAAAGGAACATAGCTAGATCTGTATGCTGTCTG
Organism: Coilia nasus; assembly: GCA_027475355.1. Taxonomy (NCBI): domain Eukaryota; kingdom Metazoa; phylum Chordata; class Actinopteri; order Clupeiformes; family Engraulidae; genus Coilia; species Coilia nasus. The sequence goes on from CM050202.1 coordinate 5,988,815, forward strand.
CTGTCTGTACGCGAAATGTATATTGTTAATTAAGAACACCTCTGGTGGTTGACATTTCGATTTTTTGTTTCTTCTAAAGAATAAAACCAAATGAAGGTTTTTGGTTTCTTAAAGCCAACCCCTTGGGTTATATGTGTCTTTTTCAGACTACTCTGTAATGCATGGGATATAGTAAAGTACCCCCTCCACACACACACAGACACACACACACACACCATCAGGCAGACATTCATGAACAGGCTGCTTATCTGTGCTGTGTGTATTTTGAGTTGCTGCACCACACTCCCTTGGATATGTGGTCAGCCAAAATGAATTGGACTGGTGAGAAATGCATCTTTGTGTGTCACCACCCACGTACAGCAGCATATAGGCTCCCACCTCCCTTCCTTTCTCCCTCCTTCTCACAACCCCTTCCCTCTTTCTCTCTTTCTCTCTTTCTCTCTCTCTCTCTCTCGCAATCTTTCTCTCCCTCTATCTCTCCTTTTTCTGTCTCTCTCTTTCTCTATCTGTCTGTCTTTCTCTATCTCTCTATCTCTCTATCTCTCTCTTTGTCTCATTCTCTCTTGCTCTCTGTCTCTCTCAATCTTTCTCTCCCTCTGTCTATCTCTCCTCTCTATCTGTCTCTCTCTTTCTGTCTCTCTATCTCTCTCTCATCTCTCTCTCTCTCTCTCGTTCTCTCTCTATCTCTCATTCTCTCTCTCTCTCTCTCTCTCTCTCTCTCTCTCTCTCTCTCTCTCTCTCTCTCTCTCTCTCTCTCGTTCTCTCCCTCCCTCTGTCCCTCTCTCTCTGCATCTCTGGAGGAAGAGGCTTGGTTCAGAAAATAATGAGGGGCAGAGGAAAGCGGCGCTTAAGGAGCGGAGCAGAGGCAGCGCGAGGGTTTTAAGGGCCCGTCGTGAGCGGGAGCAGGTGAGCGCTGAACGTCGGGGGGAAAACAACAAACTCACACCCTCCCTTCCTCTCTCTCCCTCTCCCTCTCCCTCGCTCCCTCTCTCTCCCTCTCCCTCTTCCTCTCTCTGTCTCTCCCTCTCCCTCTCCCTGTCTCTCCCTCTCCCACTCCCTCTCCCTCTCCCTCTTCCTCTCTCTGTCTCTCCCTCTCCCTCCCTCTCTCTCTCCCCTCTCCCTCTCCCTCTCCCTCTCCCTCTTCCTCTCTCTGTCTCTCCCTCTCCCTCTCCCTTTCCCTCTCCCTCCCTCTCCCTCTCCCTTTCCCTCTCCCTTTCCCTCTCCCTCTCTCTCCCTCTCCCTCTCCCTCTCTCTGTCTCTCCCTCTCCCTCTCCCTCTCCCTCTCTCTGTCTCTCCCTCTCCCTCTCCCTCTTCCTCTCTCTGTCTCTCCCTCTCCCTCTCCCTCTCCCTCTCCCTCTCTCTGTCTCTCCCTCTCCCTCTGCTCCTGGGTGCTTTGCGTCACAACGATTACAATTACATCTCCTGTGAATGCACGTCAGTTCGGCGCTTGCTTACTAGCATTCATTATGTTTGGAAGAATGTCTCGTTTTTTTTTTTTTTTTAAAGAGGGATGTGGAGTAGGGTGAAATCTTTTCTTTTCCTCTCCTCTCCCCTCCCCTCCCTCCCCTCCCCCTCCCCCTCCCCTTACCCCCCTTTCTTGCCTGATATTTGAATCACACCAGAAAAGCTTTCATATCCTTGTCCCGGGTTGCTCGTGTCCTGTCAGCGTAATAGTGCAGGCTGGATTAAGGGGGTTATTTCCCTCGAGTGCAGACGTAAGAGAGCGTGTCAGTCAGCAGCTCGCAGACAATCTCACCGCCTGGTCCGTGTTGCCAGGGAGCCTCCCAGCATCAACATTTTGAGAATCCGGCCTCAGCAGACTCTGCCACACAGCAGAGAGACAGAGAGAGAGGAAAACAAAGAAAGAGAGACAGAGACAGAAAGAGAGAAAGAGGGAGACAGAGAGAGAGAGAGAGAGACAGAGACAGAGAGACAGAGCGTGATCAGTGGAGTGAGGGAGAGGGGGGAGATGAGGAAGAGAGACGTAGTTGAGGACAAGAGAGGGAGAGAGGGAGGAGAAAAAAAATTGCCATTTGGAGAATCGTTGTTATTCCAATCACACTTCAGATGCAGTAGGGGCCAATAAATTCCTGAGTAATTGGCAGCCTCCAACAGTTATAGGCAGACCCAATCTCTGGTCCAGGTGGAGTTTTCGGCAGGATTTATTGAAACGGCGATTTCATTAATTAGCAACTCTAATGTGCTGTGCGCGTGTTGATGCAGTGACACGTTTAAAACAAGCGAGCCTAAGATAAATAGTTGGGGATGGAAATAAATTTCGCTTAACCTCGGACATTCTGCGGACGCACTTTTGCGTTTCTTCCATATGTGCATTAATGATAACAATTTGCTCCCGCTGTGAACTACGTTTGGGATTGGGAAGTAAATATAGTCTCAGCATTGTTATAATATATATATAATTATAACATATATACAGAGCCTACGGCTTTTTAGAATGA
>CM050202.1:5996273-6001273 GCA_027475355.1 Coilia nasus
CGCGCTCCGCCGCTACTGACAACCGGTGCCCATAATGGGGTCGTTTCTGCCGTTACCTCTCTACCACCTTTTATTCTCTACCCCCCGCCGTCTGCTTTTTCATCACCTGTCAGGGAAAATCATCCCAGAAAAGGCAGAGGTTTGCCACAGCCTCGGCACTGTCAATCAGAAGATGAGGGCCTTTGTGCCAGACTTACTTTTCAGACAGCTGCCACGTACAACCGGCACTGCGAGTAGAATTTCAATTCTTTTAAGCAAAAGATATTTATATAATTATTTTGTTTTATTTTTTTTCGTTTTGTAAATTTTAGATAGATAGATAGATAGATAGATAGATAGATAGATAGATAGATAGATAGATAGATAGATTCATACAAACTCATAAATACAAAGACACACATATGTATGCCTTCGCGGATAGACACGCACACACACGCATGCATGCACACACACATTCACATGTACAAACGCAATCAGACCAATGACAAAAGTGTTCAGAAGCCGGCCAGCACTGGTCATCTGCAGACAGCTCAGCTGTCCTTTGGTGAAGAAGAGCGAAAGGGTAATTTCTCCTCCCTACCGATTCCTTGACCTTCCCGAGAACAATGGCACAATTTAGGGACAAGAGTGGGGTCTGGGCAGGGCCACCTGCTGTCTCATCAGCACCAACAATGGCCCACTATGAGCTGGCACTGCTGCTGCCATTCTGGCCCACTGATGAGTGGTGATGTCAGCCGGATGCTCCATCAGGACTACACCATCAAATCTTGAAGAGATTTATATGAGGAGATGTAGGTCCGGAGCAATGACCCCAGTCATCCTATCCACAGTCTCTTCTCTCAGCTAAAGTTTGGTAAATGTTACCGATGCCTGAAAAGCAGGACTGAAAGATTGAGGAAAGGTTTCTATCCTTAATCTATCTGCACTTTAAATGATGACCACATAAAACATAGCAACATGCTTGTATACTTCATAAGCATACTTATTCCATTGCTTATTTTTATTTATTTTTTATCTACTATTTTTGTTTTTAATTGATTTGCACAGTTTTTGGAGTCAGTGAATCAAGCATTTCACTACATAAACTACATAAACTTTGTATTAATGTCACCAATGTTCAAATTGAATTGGAAGTTAACATCACAGAACAATAAGGGTTTGTTAATTGATAGGCTATTATTGTTTTGAACTTTGAACTCTTTTGGTATTGAGTTCCTTAGACTGAAATGCCATTGTTTTTGTGTAGGGTAGGGGGTGGAGTCCCAGCATGAAATAGACAAAGATGTGATTGAAAATGGGGCTGATTATTTTGTAATGGCAGCTGACTGTTTTCCAATGGTGGCTAAAGAGAATCAGGGTGACATTTTAGCCTGAGGGATTTCTATTTAATTATTTGGTTTCAGCTGGCTCTCACGACAAGCGTTAAAAGCTAAGTATCTCACTGCGTCCGCACGTCAGTGTGTAATGTATTCATTTGTATTTCTTTGTTACCTGAAAGCACCTCGTTTTCTCATTGTCTTATATGGCAGCACAATCAGACGGGAAACTGTGGTCATTAACAAAAGATGAAAGGGTTTTGTGTAGAGATTATGCTGATGAATCATATTATTCCCAGCAACAACAACAATAAAAAATGTATTGTGTTAATGCATTACTAGCAAGTGGAAGAAGTCGTGTCATATTCAATTTGAATATAGCAGTACCTCTGCAGAGATCAATTCCCACTGAATTCTTTCACAGTTAATGAACCAACCTATGCGTGCAGTAGCCTCTAGGAACTGTGGATTTTCTCCTCCGACTCATTTATTAATTCATTCATCCATTTATTCATTCATTCATCCATCCATTCATTCATTAATTCATTTATTTTTCTTTCTTTCTTTCTTTCTTTCTTTCTTTCTTTCTTTCTTTCTTTCTTTCTTTCTTTCTTTCTTTCTTTCTTTCTTTCTTTCTTTCTTTCTTTTCTCCCCCTGTAATTTCCTTCTAAGTTCTAAGTATGAGTCTGATTTGAGCTAATGCGCTGTGCTGCTCAGTGTGGTGAATCACCCTCAGTCTCTGGTTCCCCCATTAGTTTTAAAGAGTACCTTGCTTGCACTCTCCTTGACATCTACCTGTAGTGCTGCATTGACGAGAGCCTTGGCAGGCTTTTCGTTCGCCCTGTGTTTCCAGCAGCACTCGAGTCCACGCTGAATTTACTTGGACACGCAGGTGCACTCCACGGTGCTGAGGAGAGATCTGACTAGGATTTTAATGATGCAGAGCACTGCACACGAGCACATCTTTAGCCATGTCAAGTATTTTAATTGGAACTGGCACAATAGCCGGTCTTGTTTATCATCTTTGCAAGACGCAAGGGGGCTGTGTTCTTGGTGCGCGCTGGATGAATGCATTTTCGGGAATTAAAGTGTGCGGTGGTAAAGTTCAAACGTGTCAATTTTGACCTGTGGAGTTTAGTGTAGAATTCTGAATGCAGCATGCCACAGTGCCATTCCGTTTCCTCATTATGTGCTGGTGACACAAGCGAGAGTGTTGTCAAATCGTGAAACTGTTGCTTTCTTTATTTCGGGTAATTACACGAAATGGGTGGAATGAATGACTTTCTGAATAAAGTGTGATTTTACTCATTTTAGTCATGAAACAAGAAAACATTAGACAAATTATATGTGTTTGCTGTATTTATATTACCATTTTTTAATTAATATCAGTTATCAAGGACGCTATCTATCTATCTATCTATCTATCTATCTATCTATCTATCTATCTATCTATCTATCTATCTATCTATCTATCTATCTATCTATCTGTCTGTCTGTCTGTCTGTCTGTCTGTCTGTCTGTCTGTCTGCCGGCCTGCCTGCCTGCCTGCCTGCCTGCCTGCCTGTCTGTCTGTCTGTCTGTCTGTCTGTCTGTCTGTCTATCTATTCCCTACTATGTGGTCTACATACACACCTCCGCTCAATTATTTTCTCCCTACAGCAATAGTTTCCTGTAATTGACATGGTTGACTCCGGTCGTGTCTTTACCCGACCAATCAGCAAACACAGGGAGTATTCGTGAGCGATAATGGTGTCGACTTTGTGTGGTAAATTTGAATTGTAGTGCTTAGGCAGCCTTATAGCCAGGCTAATTGCATACGTCATGACCAGACGTTAGCGATTGGGTAAAGGCAGATCTAATCATTTTCAACTTCAGTAGAGTCTATGCCTCCAGGAAGCAAACGTTTCTCAATACAGCACAGCCAGACCCTCTGTAAGAAATGCAGTGTAGTGAGATGGGCTTGTTTACCAGGCTACACAACAACCCCCCCCTAACAGAAATACTGGTGATGGAAGAATTGTGTGAGGTTGCACAAGGATTGCTCTGCAAAAACAGTTATGCTACAACAGCAGCAGCAACAGCAGCAGCAGCATCACACAGACATGCTGGCTCAGTAGCGAAGCATGGACATGATGGTGATAAAGCGCCGCATGAATGCTGGGTAAATGTGGCGTTCTCTCCGCGCCCCTCCACGTGACACAGAGCACGGACAGTAATTGCAGCCCCTGATGTGCGCGGCTGAGTGAGATGGATGTGTGTGTGTGAGTGTGAGTGTGTGAATGAGTGTGTGTGTGTATGTTTGTGTGCATGCATCCAAGTGTGTGTGTGTGTGTATGCATTCTTTTGTGTGTGTGTGTGTGTGTGTGTGTTTTTTAAATGTTTGGTGGCTTTAGCATGCCCGTAATGATGAGGAACTCTCCTCCCTCTGATGATTCATCCCCCAGCCAGTGTCTTGTGTGTGTGTGTGTGAACACGCTACACTCAGATCTGCCCTTTCAAGCATTATGGTGTAGCCTGTGTCCTTATGAAAGTTATTATGTGTGTGTGTGTGTGTGTGTGTGTGTGTGTGTGTGTGTGTGTGTGTGTGTGTGTGTGTGTGTGTGTGTGTGTGTGTATGTGTGTGTGTGTGTGTGTGTGATGCATATGAGCGTATGCGCATCTGCTTGTGTGTGTGTGTGTGTGTATAAGTGCAACATTCATAGCTGCCCTTTCAAGCATTCTATTATAGCCCCAGTGTCCATGAAAATGATGTGTGCATGTGTGTTTGCATGTGTGTGTGTGTGTGTGTATGTGTGTGTGTTTGCATTTATGTGTGTGTATCATTCATAGCTGGTCTTTGAAGTGTTCCCGTGTAGCCCCTGTCCTTATAAAAAAACAACAAAGTGCTTTTGTCTTTCATTCACTGTTGTCCTTTCCCCAGTTCTTATTCCTTTTCCTGTCGGCCCATTCTCCTCATGGCTCTCGCACTCGAAAAAAATAGCCGCACAAGACCAGAAAAACAAGCAGCAACCTAACAATCGCATTCATAACAGAACATTCTCCTCTGCACTCAGCGCAAGCACACCGTGACCCTCAATCACCAATTCCTCCGAGGGTCGAGAATGTGAGCGACAGCCCGGCGTCACCACGGTCACCACCGTCACGCACCCCAGGCGGCTCCGCTCCACCGTGGCCAGTGCCAGGGCGCCGTCCCTCGCTGACCTGTGAGTGGAGCATTCTTGCGATAAGGACCTTGTTATTTCCTGCAGCGCTGCGGTGCAGCAGTGCCCGAGGACTTGGGAGCGGAGCAGAGCAGGAGCAGGAGCAGGAGTGCTTTTGCAGTGCCTGCCTGTTTACTCCCATAAGGGTGAGAGTGGTCAAAGAGAGAGAGAGAGAAAAAGAGATGGATAGAGAGAGAGAGAGAGAGAGAGAGAGAGAGGGAGAGGGAGAGAGAGAGAGTGGCAGGCAGCCAAGAATCAACTCAGCGTCCACTGTTGCAAAGGATTAGGAAAGTAACACTCGAAAAGGTTTTTGTTTTTAAAGTGATGTTTTTTTTTAAGAAAAAAATAAAATACGACACTGACTAGGCTTTTGGGCACTGGCCTCAAGGATAATTGAGAAAATGTGAGATATAATCTAAATCTGTGGGTTAAGGTTTAAAAACACAGAACCAGTCAATGTTGAATGCTTCAACACAAACACTCA
>CM050202.1:6006273-6066273 GCA_027475355.1 Coilia nasus
TAAAATTCTGTTTCTGCTCGGAACGAACCAATTGGCAAAAAATTCTGGTTCAAAGCCCTGGTTTTAAGTACCACTGCTAATGAAAGTCAAGTCAAGTCAAATCAAGTTTATTTATAAAGCACTTTAAAATACAACAAAGGCAGCTGACCAAAGTGCTGAACAAGTAGGTAAAAGGACTAAAACACAAGGACACCATGACTAGAGGACAACATAAAAAACACAGAGATGACCTGACGGTGGATGACTAATATAACAAAATGATATATTTGCAAAATAAAAGCATATAGTACAGGAAGCCAAGGCGTAAAATGATTTAGGGATAATAAATAACTAAGAGAGAGTGATAAATAAGCTAAGAACGTGCATAAAAACAAATAAGAGTTAAAACAAATACATAAACTAAAAACCCATATAAGAGATAGTAAACTAAAAGCATTTCATACACAGTTAAAAGTGAAAGTATAACAATCACCCCATTTTGAACAATTGTATCCACTGACTAATTCAGCTTCAGTGGAAATTATGTTAGCTCCCCACCTGCTTTTCCACAAATGGCTTCTTGTCAGCATTTGTCCTTTGAGAATAGGTATTGGCTGCTTGTTGTGATGGTCTTAGTTTCTGTAAAAGGTTGTTATCCATTTCTGTGATAGAGTGGAAAAGACGTTAAATCATTCCTACTGCATTAAGTATATTTTCATTAATTCATTTTCATGTATGGATAAATGATGAAGTGCTGTTTGTGCGCCTGGGGAATGGTGAAGCACTTATGAATGTTTGCATGCAAAGAAGCCTCAGTAATCAGAATGTGTATATCATTGCTACTAAACACTATGATGTTTTTTTTTTATTTTCTATAAGCTCATCAGTAAACCCATGCTGTTTGAATTGTGGCAATTCATTGAGCTTATCCAAGCACAAAACACCAATAGTACGCGGTCCTCTAGTAAACACAGTAGTTGGCTAGAACAGTGCTGATTGCTCATGTAATAGCCTTCTCAAGTTCCAATTAGTGATGGGCATGCTCATGTAACAGCCATCCAACACACAAAGGCACCACCTCAAGCCTTTTTACAAACATGGTCTACTTTACACACGATTACTTGTCCGTAGTCCTTGAATTTCTGCTGTATAAATGCACAGACCAGGCGAAGCCAAGATTGCCATTATTCATCATACTGTAGCTGTGTCAAAAAGTGGCTGTTATCATGCGATGCTCTTCTGGCGTACGTGTGAAGTGAGGATGTCTTTAGTTTTTCTGTTTTTCTTTTTAGAGGAACACTCTGCGGATGTCGAGCGATCACCGTCTCTTTTGTTTGTCTGCGCGAATCAAGCCTGCTTCTGCCTTTGGCTGCCGTCCACACCGCAGTGGGGGTCAGGAGCTGGCTCCAGCACAGGTGACTGCTGTGGTGGTGGTGATGGTGGTGGTCCCTATAAAGGCAAAGCGCAGTAGCTACGCCAACACTAAAACCAAGAGAAAGGCCTTCAAAGTTCTCATACTGTCCAGGAAAACCTGTTGTAGGTAAAATAGTCGTCATGCTTTTATGTGCTTTCTTAATAGGAATGAGCAAGAAATTTAGTCAAAAAGCAAAAGAGGTGTTATGAAGTCATTTTGCAGTCTAAAGTCAGTTTTCACAAAATGTGTAGTTACTGCCTTTTGGCTTTGTAGGGCAGAGCATCAGTAATAATAATAATAACAACAACGGCTGGGTAAGACTTGTTTTCATGTGCTCATATTCCTCTATAAAGGGACACCTTTTGGGTTTGGTACACCTCAGAAATTGCACCCACCTCCTCTTACTTTTCCTTCTCCTCCTCCTCCTCCTCCTCCTTCTGCTGCTGCTGGTGCTTTGGCTGAGGTGGGGGTGCCCCTCACCCCATAACGGCTCCGCCTGTCAGCCCATCCGCTTAGTGTCGGAGCGTGAAGCAGCTTGTGCTCTGTGGCGAATGAAAAAAAAAAAACACCTCTTGTCATTAGAAAAAGGGAAGGAACTCACAGCCCAGCAGTGGACTCCCTCCCCCTCGCCACACACACACACACACACACACATGCACACACACACCCCCCTTGTCCCCACTCCCCTTTCCCAATATGAATCATCCACCACTAACTCAACCACGAACACTGAGCACAGATAAATTGATATTTCTCCACCATTCACAAATGCCATAGACCATTAAGGAGCAGGCCACCAATGATGCCTTAGGCTGAAGCCTGGAGTTATCAGCTCCGTGGAGAAAGCCCTGGCCTCCACACACACACACACACACACACACACCTCTGGAACTTAAGTGGCCAGATTTGGCATGGAGGAGAGCGAAAGGGGGGAAAGAGTGAAGTGTAAGGGGAAAGAAAGAGTGCAAAGTGGAGAGAGAGAGAAAGAAAAAGAGAAGGAGGGAAGAGGGAATTGGTGAGTGGCAGGGCAGAGAAAGAAAGAGCGATAGAGCAAGAGTTAATGGGAAGAAGGAGTGAGGGAGGGCCAAGTGACAGGGAAAGAGAGAGAGAGGGAGGAGAGAAAAGCGAGAGAATGAGAGTGTGAGAGAGAGAGAAAGAGAGAGAGAAAGGCCATTTAAAAATGTCACGGGGAATATATAGCTGTAGTCAGCCCAGTGACTCCTATAATATTGTGCTGTGATTTCTCTTTGTCTTGCGCTCAGCTCTCGGGCACAGGGCCAGCTCCCTAGGAGCCGTGTCATGCAGTCAGGTTGACTTCACACCCGCTTGTCTGCCCTGCAGGCCAGGCACTGTGGCTGGTCTCCAGCTGCCTACCTCGTCACGCGTTTATTTGCCCCGCTTTCTTTTCCCCACATCAGAAATAAAAAGCAGAGAGAGAGAGAGAGAGAAAGAGAGAGAGAAAGAGAGAGATATTCTAGACGCCAGTGAAGTAGGAAGGGAGAGACATTCCCTTATTATCAGGTGCAGACCTCCACCAAGCAGTTCAACACCCCCCAGCACCCCCCCCCCCCCTCCTTTTTAATTTTTTTTAAAGTCGTCAATGGGATTTCCCATGTTCATTTTTTTTTTTTTTTTTTTTTTGTGAGGTAATCAGTGAACCCATTTTCACCAAAACTGAATCACCTTCAGGCAGTGACAATACAATACCGTGATACTGTCAAAATTTCAGAATAATACGTTCATGACTTTTTGAGTTATTTTGCTAGCAAACAAACAAACAAACAAACAAACAAACAAACAAACGGGTAATAAGGTAATAAAACGAGAAAGACATTGTGGATGTCGGTGAAGGAAAGGGGCTGTTTGGGCCGCAGAGGTTAAAAATCCCCAGCCGTCCGTGTGTCTGTGCCTCCGTTGTGCGACGGTCTTACCCGAGGCCTCCCACTGCAGCAGTGTAGTCTTTGGCTCGGACGCCCCTTTAATTGAGGGGGGAATTTGTTTTCTCGTTTGAAAAAGGATGCAACCTCGACATTTGGTCGGTGACACGCTGCAAGTGCCTTTCTGGCACTGAGGGGAGGGCGCGCAGAAATGCCAGCTTGGGTTTGGGGGGCTGTTTGTGTGTGGGGGGGGGGGGGAGTAGAGCATAGAGAGCCCTTACGGTTATGTACCGTACTGATACTTTGTGATTCTCAATCCAATTCAAACGTGGTTTATTGGCATGACTGTTAAGTTTGCAATATTGGAAAAAAATGATGAGAGTTATTAAAGTAATAAAAATATTAGAAAATATATAATAAAAGTGAAATGAAAATAAAATGAAAATAAAGCAAAGTATTTTAAGGATAAGAAATAAATATTAATGTCAATGGTTTGAGGTGATGTCGTCTTTTAATGTGGCAGGCTGCCACTCTTTCTCTCTCTCTCTCTCTCTCTCTCTCTCTCTCTCTCTCTCTCTCTCTCTCTCTCTTTGCGTGTGTGTGTGTGTTGAGGACGGGGAAGGGAGTTCAGAGGGCCCTCATTTATGTACAATGCTCATAGTTTGTTATTTAGTGTGTGTGTGTTTGTCACACCTTATTTGCATAGTCCAATAGATGGATGTCTGTAAGACTATACACAAATGCTGAGGACATTAACAAAACATCTGTTGAAGCTATGCCTAGCAGAGGTTAGTTTTAAACATTAGGTTTGGTTAAGGTGAAAAGTCAGCAAATAATAAACAAAATGAAACTGAATTTCAACAAACCATCTGTAAACTCTCTGTGGGTGGACTGTCTAAATAAAGTATAACCAAACAATTGGCCAGTTGTGGTGGAGTTTTAGTACAGAAACAGTCCCTTACGCGCAGGCAAGCACACACAAGCTACGGTAACACACCACACTGAGACTGTAATACATTTTTCCCCTTGGCACACGGACAGAGCAAGGGCGCTGCTCTGCCACAAGGCCATTTGCCGTAATCTGTCTAGCCCGGGAAGGATTGGCACGCCGTCTGCCATCCGGGGATCGTCACGTCCACCTGCCAAAAGTCAGGATAACCCCATATGCCCCTGTGTGTATGCTCGCCACACGGCCCTCTCTTCCAGCAGCCTCCATCTCATCTCACACACAACACCCCCAACGCCCACTGTGAAGCCACCACCCTCCTCTGCTCCGATTGGGGTCATTACCCACAACCCCCACCACCCCCACCCCCCTCACTCGTACAGACATTTGCTGTGCTGTGGCGGCAAAAGGAGGGGTGGGTGTGGTGGGGTTAGGGTAACGTAGATGCTAAAAGGTGCTCAGTACCAGCGGAGGGGCTGTGCAGGGCTGCGTCTCTCATGCCCTTCTCTGTCAGAACCAATTAGTCAGCTTCTGTCAGCTCCCTGTGATTCCCTCTCCACTCCCTCTCTCTCTCTCTCTCTCTCTCTCTCTTTCTCTTTTGCTCTCTCTCTTTCTGCTGTCACTGCTCTCCACTCCCCTCTGTCTGTCTTTCTGCCTCTCTCTCTCACTCTCTTTCTGTGTCTGTCTCTCTCTCACACACACACATATTTCTTTCTTTCACTCTATCTCTCTCTTTTTCTCTCTTTCACTCTGCTATCCCTGCTCTCCTCCCACTTGTCTCTCTGTCCCCCTGTCTGTCTGTCTGTCTCTCTGTCTGTCTGTCTTTCTGTCTGTCTCTCTCCCCCTCTCGGCTGCCTGCCTTCCCTCCCTCTCTCTCTCTCCACCTTTCTCCCTCCCTGTCTATCCCTCCCCTCCACCAGAGGGGCCAGCAGTCAGACCGAGAGACAGAGAGCACCAATTGCCTCTTGGAGCAGCTCAGGGTATTGCGCAAGCTGTCCGTTTGTAGGTGTGTGTGTGTGTGTGTGTCTGCCTGTGTGTGTTTGTGGGTGTGTGTTGCAGTATGTTCTGCTTGATCTGTGTCTCTGCAGCACAGCAGTGTGTTTGTGTGTGTGTGTAGCTGTGTGTGTCTAAGTGCATGTGTAAGTGTGTGCTCAATGTATTTCAGTGTGTGTGTGTGTGTGTGTGCATCTTGCAGTGTGTTCTGCTCTGTGTGCCTCTGCATAAAAAAAACACCTGAAATATACATGAGCAAAACAAGCCCAATTAAGTAGATTTAGCTGAGACTGGGGTTTTAAATTGTTTGAATTACTTTCTTAATGCACTCTGCTCACCTAAAATTGTGTCCCTGTTTCTTAATGCATAGGTTTTTTTTAATCAGCCCTGCATGAGAGGCCCAATAAGCTTCATCTCTAACGGTCTGCAGGGAGGATATTCTCACCAGAGCAGCATGTTATTATAGGAATATTTGGATCTTACACTATAACACCACATGAAACCGCTAGGAACTGCATATAGTTTATGCAGATGTAAAACTCTCTCTTTCCTTCTTTGTCTGCCCCCCCCCCTCTCTCGCTCTCTCTCAAATTTCAAATTCAAAGGAGCTTCATTGGCATGACTCAGAAAAGTAGTGCTCTCAAAGCTTACTAATGACAAAACAGATACAGTATCACTCATGCTAAGCTAGCTAGTTAACTGAAAGAAAGGACACATATCTTAAAATAATATTAATAATCATCATTATAAATCCAGGTTTATGTAAAGTGTATTCTAAGTTCTAAATCTCTCTCTCTCTCTCTCTCTCTCTCTCTCTCTCTCTCTCTCTCTCTCTCTCTCTCTCTCTCTCTCTCCCTGTCTCTTGTCTTATTTGTAGGGGTGTGTAGGCATATTAGGTGTTTGGGAGGGATGGACAGATATATTTATAGTAAAGATGATGTAGAGGGAAACTTGGTGTGTTGCCCAGGATGTGTTTTGAAGATGATATATGTGTGAACCAGAGAAGTGTTCCTTTGTGTGTGTGTGTGTGTGTGTGTGTGTGTGTGTGTGTGTGTGTGTGTGTGTGTGTGTGTGTGTGTGTGCGCGCGCGCTTGTGTGTGTATGTGTGTGTGTGTGTGTGTTTGTGTGTGTTTTCATGCATGCTAAAGCAAGCTTAAAGGTTTGTGGTGTCGTCAGGAGGCCATCTGTTTCCAGCTGGACCATTAGCTTCTCAGCTGTTCAGATCAAACTAGTGCAGCTTATAGCCATCAGGCAGGTGCGCACACACACACACACACACACACACACACACACACACACACACACACACACAACCACCCCTTTACAATACTGACACTCACACCCACATAGCCACAACAGCCCCCTGTATATCCCTACAAAATGCACAAACAGTCATGCATACACACACAGCCACAAAACAACCCCCTCCACACATATGCTGACACTCATACCCATATAGCCACAATACACAGTCATTTACACACACACACACACACACACACACACACACACACACACACACACACACACACACACACAGATATAGATAGATAGAATTACATGTTCATAAACCCAAAATCGTTATTGTCATTAATTCAAAACATTAAGACACGTATTTTATTGTTTTGTTCAGTACACCAGAGCTTAATTGTATATAACGTCTTTAACTGAGCAGAAAAAAACATCAGTAATGAGATATGCTTAACCTACAGTATTTCTGTTCATGCCTTACTTATTTATGGCCTACTAAAATGTAGCTTGTTGTGTCTTTGTCAGGTAACAGCGATAATATATAAACTATAGGGATTTTGTAGCCTTCAAACCAGATTGATTTTCCCAGATTGATTGAACAGCTTTTATTGACGGATATATGCCATTGCCTTTTGAATCTATGTGTCACTTAAAACTAATTTATCATTTCACCTTTACTACACAATCATTTACCGCACGTGCACAGACACACACACACACACACATGCACACATGGCCATAATTACAGGCTAGTCACTTTAAGCTCTCTGCTGAGAGTTTTACATATAGAAAGCTTGAGATTATCGATGGTATTGTTAAGAAATAATCATTACCAAATATCAATACAGTTTTTTTCTCTGTAGCTTAAAAAGGTGAAATGTTGTTTAATATGGAACAGTTTTATTTGACTGAATAGATTAGATAATACTAATGCAATGAAATGATGAGCATACGATTACAAATAAATTAGGATTTCTGCATGAGTGAAGACAGACGTGTGTGTGTGTGTGTGTGTGTGTGTGTGTGTGTGCGCATACCCGCGTGCACACACACAGAATCTGACAAATAAATATGGAAATACTTCCCTTTGTTGTAATTGCACTCCTGTCAACCAAGCATGGACTAAAATATTGATTTGAATATATTGATTTTTCCTGCAACTCATGGGAAAAGCAGCAGATCTCCAGACTTCCAAACTAACTGCAGATTCTGACTGAGGTTGTCCAGCTCTCCCCATTTTCAGATGCAAAGGGCATTTATTCCGAAGCTCTTTGCCATAACACAGCCAGCGCGCACTGCAATCGCAGCTCTGCTTTTTTACTTACGTGCAGAAGCTCCATATTTCCCCAGGGACTGAATTCATTAAGTGTGCCGGTATGAGGAGTGAAGCTGGTGGGCGTTCACTGGTCCGCCGCCCCGGAGCCTCCGTAGGCAGCCAGCTGTCTGCCACAAGCCCTCAGGTCCACCCCAAATACCCCCCCCACCCCCCCACCGCCCCTCTTAAAAACATTATTATCACTATCGCTCTTGAAATCTGAATGCACGTTTCCCCACCGCTTCCTCTGCCTTCAGTGAACACAGCAGTGTTGGGGTCCCCTGTGAATAGGCACTGTCTGGCCATTCAGGTCTTACGAGAAAGAGGAAGTGGTGCTATTGTGAAAGGATTTTGAAAGGTAGTAAAAATCAGACTGTTCCTTGTCCTGACAGGTCCTGTTGCCCTTACCTGCCTAATTGTAGCATCACTCTGCCTGTTCCCTGCGAGAGAGACGGTGCCTAATGTGACAGCTTGATGCTACTCAAGCAGGCAGCTGTGGCTGTTATTGGTTATACTGTTGCAAGCATATGGGTCTGTCTTCTCCCGTGCGAATGCCTGGTACCTGCCTCAGTCGCAGCAGGCTAATTATGCAAAGCAAACACCGGCTTTCGCTTCCATAACCCGGCCTCCATCTTTTTAATTTTCCCCTTCTCATTATGCCTCCACCCCCCCACCACCACACCCCCTGTGCCTCAGTCTCTCCTGTCCCCCCTTGCACCCACAGCTGACAACATTAAATAATTAGTCAATATTAGCCAGGAAGAAAAAGAAAGCAGGCGTAGAAATCCAAAGGGAAGCCATTATTTGCACAGTTGTGGGGTGTATAGATAATTTATAATAAAGAGGGGTGGGGTAATGCTTGCGCTGAAATGGCTTTCAATAATCATTAAAACGGGGGGATGGTCGGTTTATTGGATGGCTGTTTTCTGTTGGTGGGGGTTGTGAAGTGGGTGGGTAAGTGGGCGGGTGCATCTGTGCCCATTCTGACGCTGTATGTGTGTGTGTGTTTGTCTGTTGTGCTTTGCATAGGATTCCGGAGCAGGACGGCAGTTGGAAGCCTCAAGAAGCTGACGTTGCCTTTGACTCTGCCGCTGCCACAGATGTTGCAATCCTCCCACCCTCCTGGGCTGTCCCTCTGAGCATCACCTGCTGCAGACTGACTGGAGCCAACTCCCCCCCGCAGGCCAACACAGAAGCTAAAACATTTTCAAAAACACAGCACAGCACTACTGCCAGCAAACCCATCTGATGCAAGCCCGGCCCATGCCCTCTCGTCCGCTGTCAGCCTCTGCACCCACGAGGCTGTAGTGATCCCCTGGCACCATCCAGAGGACAGCTGCAAAGCCCTCCCCCTGCCCACATTCATCCATCCATTCATCCATCCACCCAGGCCCCTTCACCTCTCCTCCAGCACCACCCACCTGCCAATGGAGCCGACGGCAGCCATCTCAGTCCTGGGGGAGGACTGCCTGCTCCCCCAGGGCCGCTCATGCCTGGGCTGCTTCATCGAGACGAAGGACGCCAGCCTCCCCTCCGACTCCGAGCCCGGGGTAAGCCTCAAGATGGCCGACGCCTGCCGGGGTGACTACGACACCTGTCCCATAGTGGACATCGGCATGCAGTGCATGAGTGGTGGTGACGCAGGCGGCTACGGCGACCAGCTTCTCTCCGACCAGCTGCTGAGCTTCCCCCTGCCCAAACCCATGCACGCTGACAAGAAGGCCGGGGACAGGACCACGGACAGCGACACAGACGACCAGGCAACCAAGAACCTGTATGAGGGTCTGCTGCTTGACAAGTGCAATGGTGAGGAGGTGCTTTTGGCCAACACGGCCCAGGACTGGGGCTACATCGAGTCCTTCATCAGTGAGAGCAAGATGGAGCTCCTGGATTTGTGCTCCAAGAACGAGCTGTCGGTTAACCTCTTTTCCGAGGAGGACGTGGACAACTACATGTTTGATGATGACGATGACGACTCCACGCTGAGCAGTGACGTGTGCTCCCTGAAGATCCGCTATGAGTCCTTTCAGGACAACATGAGGGAGAAGACCAACGTGCTTCAAGAGGAGACCCAGTTCAACTTCTTCCCCAGCGTTCTTGTCAACTGCCCCAAGAAGGAGGACAGCACAGCGAGGAGGGGTACGAAAGAGCTGCCCCAAAGGCCCGGAGATGAGGAGGAGGAGGAGGAGGATGAGGATGATGAGGGGGAGGAGGAAGACCTCAGCTTGTCGGATGACGGCGAGAGTAAAGTGGAGAGATGTAACAGCCCGGGGGAGTGCTGCTCCCCGGACTACAGCCCTAAAATGGATTACTTCCTGGACTCCAGCGACTCGGCCGAGGAGTCGGGCGATTACAGCGATGACGGCTCCAGCACGAGCAGGTCCTCGGTGGAGATGCTCCCGGATGGCAAACCCAAACGCCAGCTGTCGAAGAAGGGCGGCAGATCGTCCAATCATCTGAACTATGGGCTCCGTGCCAAGAGGAAAGTGCGATACAGTGAGGACTACCTGTACGACGTGGACTCCATCGAGAGCGAGAGAAACGCGGAGAAGCGGGACAAGCAGGCGGCGGGCCAGAAAGAGGAGCGAGACGATGACTGGTGCCCCAAAAAACGCCGGAAGTCATCCCGCAAAGAACCCCCAGTCATAATCAAGTACATCATTATCAACAGGTTTAAGGGAGAGAAGCACATGTCTGTTAAGCTGTTCAAAATTGATCCAACAGTCACGACTGTGAGCTTAGACACAGAAGCAATGAGCAAATATGAAAAGCTGGCTCCTCTGAAGCAATTCTGGCAAGAGCAGGAGAGGGAGAGAGAGGAGAGGCTTAAGCAGGCTCTTGGAGATAAACCCAATTTCCATCCAAACGGTCGCCACCGACCCTTTAGTTCCAGCCCCCCAAAGAGGAAATACAAGTTTGCAAACAGATTTAGGATTCAGAGGATTCAAACTGTGGAGCAATCTCCGACCAGGCAGGGTTCTTTAGCCTCTGTGAACGAAGACGGTTGTGGCACTAAAGATGGCAGTGTACAGCCTACAGGAAGCCCATTACCGCTTTCAGTGCCAGGTCTCACGCTCGCATTAGACGGCGGTGACATCGTGCACACCACCACACGGAAGAGCCGATCTCAGCAGCAGAGAGAGGAGAAGCGGCTTGGCAACAAAATTGTGCGGTTCCGCAAATTCAAGAGCGAGGCCAGGCTGAGGAGCAAGAAATTGCAGGAGGCAGAGAACGGCGATGAGGGGAGCGTGACGAGTTCAGTTCCTCCACACCAGCAGCAGCAGCATGCTACCGACTCCTGCGCTGGCATTGAGGGGGCAGAGTCAGCCTCCGCACAGGCCTCTCACAGGCTGCTGGAGGCTCAGTCCACGGACGCGGGCAGCACGTTTGCTGTTGTTGCGTCTGACAAACCCACTCCCCCGCCCTCTGAGCCAGTGGGTGACGGTGTCCCCGTCATTCCCGGGGGGTACCTCCAGACGCTCCTGGACGGCTCCGACTCCTCCAGCAGCGCCAGCATCAGTTACTTTCCTCAGCAGACGACGCCTCAGCAGCAGTACACGCCGCTGGGACTGTCGCTCGAGGAGAAGCAGTTTGCCTCGCTGCAGCTGGCTCAGAGCTGTGTCCTCTCCCCGCCCTCGGAGTCAGAGCTCCAGCAGTCGCCCCAGAACTGCACCAACTTCACCCAGATGTGGCACTCGCAGCTCTGCCACAACCAGCAGTTTGCAGCAGACATCCCCGAGCCACCCATCCTGCCCGAGGCCTTCCCCAAGACCCTGCCGGTGCCCGTGTCCGCAGAGGACATGGCCGTAACCGGCTACAGCCAGGCGAACCTGGAGGACAACAGAGTGCTCTATGAAAAGAACTACCTGTCCGAGCAGCCAATGCAGGCGGCGGATGGCGACTACCAGACGCCCTGCCAGGTGCCCTGCCAGGTGGACGGGCAGCTGCAGTTCCAGAGGGGCACCCTCAACACCGACCACGGGCGGCTCACCAGCTTCGACTCGATGGGCTCCCTGTCCGTGGCCTCCAGCAACTACAGCTCCATGAGCGTGAAGTCGTGCGAGAAGGAAGGGGGCGAGGAGGAGGGCGGGGGCGAGACCTTCTTGGCCCACTGCAGCCCCAAGGTGGTGATGCAGCAGAGCGTGGAGGCCATCACGCCCCTTAGGGAGTCCACCGACCTGCTGGACATTTCCAACTTCACCCCAGACAAATTCCGCCACACGTCCCTGTCCGAGCTCTCCCCGCCCGAGACGCCCAACCTGTCCCCCCAGGTGAAGGGCCGAGAGATGAAGATCACCAGTGGCAAAGCCCTTGACTACCAGGACGTTGGCGACGACATGACTTGGAACTGTAACATCATGGAGCAGGCAGATCACGTGACTGCAGCCACCTACACTGGTGACAACCATCAGTTTCAGATGCATGTTTTTAATAACAACACAAACGGACCTGGCGGTGCCATAGGGCTGGACAGCAAGGACACAGGTGCAGCTGATTACGACGCGCAGGCCAACGAGGCGGTGGCTTGTGGGGCTGCGAAAGGCACAAAGTCGAAGAAGAGAAACGGGAGCAAACAGGCGGCCGGAGAGGGAGGCAAAAAACCCCGCGCCCCCAAAGCTGCCAAAGCGGACAAGGGCAAGGTACCGCGTCAGAACTCACGGTCGTCCAAAAAGCTCAAAGCCCACCTAGAGGAGAAGGTGGGGAAAGGGAAGGCGGGTTCGTCCAATCAGGCGGCAGGCGACTGCCCCGGCATGAGCTGGCCAGACGGAAACGGGCATGCCAATGTCGACGACCAGCGTGAGTTTGAGGAGCCATCCAACATCCTGTCCAACATTGTGTCTGGCATGGCGGAGGTCCAGCGCTTCATGATGGCCTCCATCGAGCCGCTGTGGGGCCCTGCGTCCAGTGTGTGTCTCGCCCCAGATGCCAACAGCCTCAAGCTGAAAACACTCAAGATCCTGGCTGGCACGACCCCCGACCCCAAGAAGAAAGGAGCGGCAGGGGCCGGGGGCACCAAGGGCAGGAAGGCAGCAGGCAAGGGGGCCAAAAACCAGGCCAAGTTCAACCCTTTCTTTCCTCAGCTCGCCCTGGGCTGCAACATGTTCGACAAGCCCAACCTCTGCATACCTGGCATCAATGGGCCCGCACACAAAAAGATGTACCGCCACAAAACCAGTGCAAAGTTCCCTCGTATCGAAAACATAAAGGGGAAGCGAGCAGAGCGAGAGCCCAGTAAGGACATAGCACTGATGGCCTCTTTTGAAAAACTGAGGTAATATTTTGTAATTAGCTGCTGATGCTCACCCTGCCCTCACTACTCCCTGCTTTTTGCTCGAACCTTCTCCCCTCTGAACCCCAGATGTACCTGCACAGACTCAATAACAGAGTTGCATGGAAAACTACACTACCCAAAATTCCCCTTCCTTAACTCCTTTTTTTTCGTTTGCCCCTGAAAAGGACGCATATCTTGCATGACAAACTTATTTGTACCTGCAAACTACCTATTGTGTGCTTGTGTAAAGCTTGATTGAGATTTAAAATTTACCATGGCTGCATTTTCTTCTTGCTTTTGCTGGTTTTCTCCTCCCTTTGCTGTTTTATTATTGTTGGTCTGGAGGAAAAAATGCCCTCTGAGAAACATTTTAAAGCCTCTTTTTCTGAAAAACGTCCATTTTTGTTCCGTTTTGTTTACTATTTCTTTCATTTTAATGAGCAAAACCTGCTGTCTGCTGCCCTCAATAACGTAACAACAGTATCTTCCTATCTTGAAACATGTAGCTATTTGAAAAAAAAAAAACAGACTCTTAAGTGAAATGTCCGCTCCACATTTGTTTTTGTATGCAGAAAATGGATGCCCCCTTCTTGCCGTCTCCCCCCTACTGCCTGGCTCAAAGCACGGTGGGAAGGTTCGACTTCCTGTGCTGATGCTGATGTCCGCTTCTGTGTGACTAAGGCGTCATAAAAAAATGCATAATGGGACCATTTCATATTGATGACATATCAGAGAAACATTTTGTCTTAATTTTTTGTTTTTTTGACTGTTGGAATGATTTAATTTTTTTGTGTTTGGTATTATAACCTTATGTGCTCTTTTCTTTTTAAATTCTTAAAAAAATGGTGTCTTAAAGTGTATTTGGTCAGTTGATTTCTTTAAGTCCTGAATTTGGTTCTCAGTGTCAATGTATAGAAATGCACTATTTGCATATAAGGAGAAAATACTGACTTCTAAAAGTTAATGTGCCAAATGTAAACTTGCTGTGTAAACATTTCTATTGATGACCAATATAAACATAGGTTTTTCATCTATACTTTTGTGTCAGAATGAAAAAAAAAAAACACATTTATTGTATTAGTACCTTTTTGGAGAGCTGACATTCCAGAGTTTTGTCTTTTTGTCTCTTTTGATTTTGAGTATTTAGCCCCCGTTGGTAGAAATGCACCTGCAGCTGACAGTGGTACACACCAACACCACACAACCAAAACCACGAAGCCCCTCTGGACGTCCGTGGTTGCCGCACTGTTTGCCAAATTTAATTTTACCTCAGCATAGCGGTGGCTTTGTGACAGGAAATGGGAACCTGAAAGAAGACTCAGCTCAGACAGGAGAATAACTGTAGCTCGTACCTGTGTTTTTGTCCAGGCAGAGAAGGCACCCATTATCTGAACGGGTGGTGATGCCAAGGCACCATTGACAATGAACTACATACACTCTGTGGAAACCCCCCAAACATCTGTGGCAAAAAAGATGGATTCATTCAAATCGCTGTTGGTCTGGATGTGCTGACACAAAAACTAAAATTGCATTCCTGGCTTCTGTTCCTCAGCAGGCTTTTTGTGTTAATAACAGTCTGTGCCATAATTTGCAACACACCTGTCATACTTGGCTTCAGACAGGGAGCCAGAGACCTGACCCATTTTACTGTATTCTTTCGTTCCCTTATTCCCACATTAGTATTGATATTTATGTCTAACCCAGTGCACCTGATAAACAATACTTATTCTAGCCGGTTCCAACAGAGGATTCAGCACTTGGTTGCCTAAACCATCGTTTAAGACTTATTGTTTTTCATTGTGTGCCGTTAACAGGGCGTGCCTTCACAGCTCTGCATGAAAATAAGACTTACTAGACACCATGAGGACAGTCTGAGCGTGACTATGTTAAAAACATTAACTTTTTTGTTTTTTTCTTTTCTTTTTGGTGTGCAGTTAAACTCAGTTGATTGCTTTTTCAACAGTGTGCATCCGTGAACTGTGCTGACTGAGATCTGTTGGAATGCCTTTACAACTTATAACCATTACCTGATCAAACACTGTCCTTTCAGAAACTGCAATTGAGTTTTTTAAATTTTGCTTGCTCATTACGTAATGCATGTTTTTTTAAGGTTGTTCAGTTTCCTCAGCAAATAGAATGAGGGGAAAAAAGCAAAAAAGATGCATGAAGTTCAAAATGGCTTTGGGTTTTTCGCTGTTCTGGTGTGTGTGTGTGTTTTGCTGTAAATTGTGATCATACTTATTTTTGCCTTTTGCTCTCACTGAACAGCATGCTAACTCTCTGGCCTCCACGTCACTCATGTACACAACTCTCTCTCTCTCTGGACTGGCAGCATCTTCTGATACCAGCTAAATCTGTGTATCACACACATACATACACAGACACATCAATACACACACTCACATACACACAGACAAACACACATATCAATACACGAAGACACACAGACCCACACACACACACACACACACACACACACACATGGCCATACTCATTAGCTTGATTTCACCATTGTCTCGTGTCATGGATGGCTTAGGAGGATGGCCTGAGAGACAGTGGAAAGGAAGAGAGGGAGGTAGATGTTCCCAGAGCGTTGTCCATTTGGTTAATGTGTGAGCACTGGTGCTGCCCATGTCCCCCTATCTCTCCCTCTTCCTCTCTCTCTGCCTCCCTCTCTCTCTGTCCCTCTCTCTCTTGCTCTCTCTCTCTCGCTCTCTCTCTCTCGCTCTCTCTGTCTGTGTTAGGCCATGTCTGGGAATCAGGAGACGCCATGAAAAAGGACACCGCACATTAGGCCTCATGGCCCCCCTTGTCTGCCTTCTCTCATCTCTGCCTATGGTCGACTGAATGTACTTTTGCCAGTTTTTGTACAACGTGCCACTGTTGAGCTGCCTCCTCCAAATGGTGCTAAGAATGCAAACTGAAAACTCTCTTTCCCCCTGTCCAATAGATGATAAAATAGGAACTATACAGACGAGAGAGATAAAACAAACCCTCTTCATGAATGTATATGATATTGTTATATTATGTTTGATGTATTCATGCCATGATTATTTGACATTGATTGGAATTACTTTTTGCATTTTTTCGTTGAAAAGAATATTGAGCTTTATAAATATTGTCTAGAGTTGTTAACAGAGGGATTCTTAAAGAGCTCTTGACATTACAAAATATTGTATATTTTTCTGTGTGCCAATTTGTAACATATTTTGTAAGTGTCTATTTTTCTTAGAAAGTGCTGTGAAGTATTTGTGTGTGTGTGTGTGTGTGTGTGTGTGTGTATGTGTGTGCGTGCGTGCCTGTGTGCACATGCGTATGTATGAATATATGTATGTATGTAAGTGTGTGTGTGTGTGTGTGTGTTAATATGAATGTGCGTTTGTGTATGTGTGTGTGTGTGTGAGTGTGACAGTAACCTTTTTTGGGCCTTTGTAGGCTGTAAAAAGGATGTACAATGACAAGTTTCTGGTTTTAAAAACCAAAATATAAAAGTGATTACAGAATACAAAAGTGAAACAAAAAACTAAAACAAAACAAATTTTGTCGGGAGTTTTGTAATAAGACTTTGATCTTGTCGTGAGAGTGTGTGTTGTGTTACTGTGAAAAAACAGAAATAAAGAAACTAACTAAAAAACATGGAGAAAAAATGACTTAAATTTGTGATCTATTGCTGTTTTATAGATTTTCATGTAAATTATTCTAGTATTATTTTGTTTTCGTTGTAATTGTTGCAAAGGTTTTAAATATTTGTGATCAAGCCTGTATGGTGATAATGTAATATTGGTAACTTGCTGAGTTTTGTAATAATGTTTATGGAATAAATATACAAATTAAAATGAGATTTTGAATGCTACCCCTTGCAGTCCCCCTTGTCATTTTTTGACATCTTCAGCCCTTGACATTTAGGCTGATTATATTATACAGCAGACTCATGCATTAGGAAATACCTGCATTGGTTAGTGAAATGACATGCTTGCTTCGTTACCCGCTCATCACTTCCAGCTGTCTGGAAAACATTTCAGCAAGCCCTGCAAGTTGGCATCAGACGTGGCCCCAAGGGGGCACAAACCAGCACAACACCTGTGCCAGTCTCCGCCTTTGGCAGGATACACGAAGAGGCCAAGCCACAGGTCTTAGTATTCAGACACGCACAACCTGCTGCCATGGCTAAATCCTGATTGTCCCAGGGGAAATCTGTGTGAAATGCCACTGTCTGACCTGCGAGTGAGAGCAAGGGAGTGGGTACATGTGAGCTGTACCAACTAGACTGGCACTGGAGGGTACCACCATCAGGGAAAGCACAACGACGCACATACCTTTAAGCTACACCTCAACATGATGTTCTAGACAGAGACTGACAAATTTGTTATTGTTGTTGTTGTTTTCTATTTGACAAGGGCAACACACATAAATAAGGGGACGTTTTCTCTTATTGTAATCTTTGCCAAGCACTTTTTACTGCATTAAATATCTCGTGAACTCATAAACTGATCTGCAGGACAATTAACATAGTAACTACAAAACAAGTGCAATATCTTTATCCCCAGCAGCAAGTGTCCTCCAGTTAGGTGAGTTCGTGGACATATAAATTACTCTGCACAGTTGTCAAGTCTTATCTTCAAGGGTCTGGCCACAATCTCCTGTTTATCTGCTACCCTCTTCACTATTATTTTAAAGCACAGAAGGGAAATACACCCAAAGTACACCCCCCACACCATTTTATTTCGGTTTGGATGTTTTAACCATTAAAATCAGCCTACATTTTGTATGAATTATAGCCTGTTTTTTTTGCCTCTTGCACATCATCCTGGCTCTTGTCTCAAAAATAAATCTGACTCATTTTTGGTCAGTTCGCTTCAAGTAATAAATCATAATCCACTATAGGCCTAAATGTATACATTTTATTATGATATATAGGCCTATCTTGTCAGATTATATGTAAGTCATTGTAAGAGGTCATGATCCTAAAGGTGGATATATTTGACCTTTAATGAATTCCGACTTTAGTTTTTTTACACGTGACAGAGTTGTAAAACAAATGCAGCAGCATAAAAATCATATTTAAGATTTGACTGGATTTGAATTACCAAAGAGGATGCATGCCTCGTCAGACACGGGTTGGTTATACCCCTGGACACAAGGGGGCTCTGTGGTCACTTTTTTTAGTTACGTTCTATATACGTACATCCGGTTTCCGCTTCTAGTTCTAGACCACTGTACTAGAAAATGGAACCTTGAAATCAAACGCATTTTCGAAGACAAAAGGAAAAAAATAAACATCACAACAGCACGACCAGGATACATAATTCTACCAGGTAAAGTCGATATGAACAACGGTTCAGTGCTAACGATACATAATGTATTATGAAATAATGTTTTTGTGTAGTTAAGCTTCAGGGTAACGTTAGCTAGCACTGCAGGGTAAACTGATTAGCAGTATCGCTTTATTTAAACGGCTAACTTAGCTTACCTGTCTTCAAGTCTACCCGGCGTAAACGTTATAGCCAACATACACACTCAAGAATGAAAGACACAGATGGATGTAGGCGACCCTTATATACTCAGTATTAACTTCGTAGACCAGACACCCACTGAGAACAGCGTTAGGCCAGGATGTTCGTTAGCCATATATGAAACTGTAGCCTACCTGCTGCTAACGCTTTTTGACAAGATGATCAAAGATCCATGTTTGTCAACCATATACCTATGCTAGTTTGGTAGTTGAAAATAGTGGAACCTGTGTAATGCAAGTAGCGCTATTTCCTGTCCCAAATATAGATATGGACGTGGCTGTCAGGTCGACGTTTTGAAACGTTGACTGGTCAGTTTCTGTTATGCTTTGCCTACGTGACATTGTGTTAGACTAGCCGCTGGTTAGCTTCATCACTAACATCAAAACAGTATCGACGTTGGATGTTAATGAAGCCTGTGTAAAAACGGATTAAGTTGGCCATGTTTTAGTAGTCGTTTTATCATCATCTCTATACAGGCATCTGCAGTAAGTGATACTCATATTTTAAAATCAAAATGTCACCTTATTGTGACGGTGTCTTAATTTAATTGGATTAAGCTAGCAGGCTACTGTAAGGATCAGTGGCGAGCCACAGTAGCAGCTAGCTAGCTTAACGGTACATGCTATTTTAGCTTGCGATGCCATTTTGTTTTCCCCTAACGTTAATTGACACTAACCTGAATACAGTTCACCCGTCAGGCTTGTGTTTACCTAGATTAAAACGAAGACTTGCAATGCTGTGCTTAGATAGTTTGCAGTTTTAGAAGAACACCATTGGTGCAAAACGTCGTGCAGGTTATTTTTCATAATATCATTTTTTTTATTTCAAAGCAGAAGTGGTGGTCACACAAACCTTCATTAATTTCCCAGCTAGCTTACTAGCTAACTTAGCTTAATAGCCATTAGGTGCCCAACCTGAGTGACGTTTACGGGATGTTCACAATTTAACAGTTGGGTAAGGATGACGCAGTTTGGTCGTTTTCAAATAGCCCATGTCAGGCCGAATTTTGTGCACGTTTGTGTAGCTTATTTGATGAACACAAGTCTAAATTCTGTGTAAGGTTTGCTTTCTATCCATCGAAAGCTGCTGGTATAACTGTTATCGTTAGGCAATGCTGTGTGAAGTACCAATGTAACGTTAGCAGAGATTAGCGGTCAACTAGCCAAATCATAAGTCGCTTGGTCATAGGTCAGGTATGTTTATTTTGCCCTTTTGCAGTAATGGCTTTTAGTAGCAAACCTAGTGTTCGGGAAATAATTTTCCTGAGTGACATCTATCTCTTTTCTTTCTATGGACGTTGGCCTTCTATACTAATAAGTTATAACATAATACGCTCCGTTTACAGCTGGTCGTGAAACGTCCTGTTGTTGGCGATTATGGAAGGTTCGGACAACGCGGAGCAAGGCGGCAGCGACCAGTCTGACTCTCAACGGAGGCGTCAATTGGCACGCCTCGACAGGGAGGAGGCCTTCTATCAGTTTGTCAACAACCTCAGCGAAGAGGACTACAGGTTAATGAGAGACAACAATCTGCTTGGCAACCCCGGTAAGACTTACTTTATATGCACTTGATTCCCGCTTATACCCTCAAATGTGGAAATAATTTCTACACATTTTCCTGTACGAGACATGCTTTGATAGAGTATAGTGTTCGGCAGCCTTTCAGGATGAAACAGGAGGCACACATTGTAGTATTATATACATGTTTGACACATTTAAGTGTGTGGTCTAAAAAAATGACAGCACTCAAACAACTAAATTAGTGTAATGCTATTTCATCTGGCATATATCAAGGACTAAAAATACTGACACATTCACAACAGTGACAGTGTACAAGAGAATATTATCGAGTTACACACACAAGCTCTTTGGCAGGATCAGAAAGTTTGTCTTTTTTTGTCTTGAAATCATAATTACTCATAACTATAGGGTAACTGGAATGATGGAATAGAATGCAGTGTACAGGTGATATGGTGTGGACATCTTACAGTGATATGGTGTGGATGCTTTTATTTTTTAGTTACATTAACCACAAAACCTCATGCCTGTGGTTTTACCTGTGGCCATGCCTGTTGTCAGTGTTAACTTTAGTCTTCTAGTAGGAAAACACAGATGCTTTCATCACCAGTCCGGACAGAGTGGCCGAGCTGACCAGTGGCGATGTTTCCTCACTTTTGTTTTTGTTTCAAAGCTGTGGTTATAGTTATAGTCCTTGGTGTGAATGGGCCTTCAGTCGGACCCTCCAGGATTTTGCAGTGTTGCGATCGCAACTTTCAGCGTAAATTCCGTCAATCCCCGCAAATTCATTGCGACCTTGCAACTTTCACCAAATACCGCAGCTTTCCCGCAACTTTTGGCCCATCATTGCCATGTCTTGCTAGACATTGAGTATCCTTGCTTTGATTAGCTTCTGAATGCTGGCAATTCGGAACTGGCAGGACTTTTTTTGCTTTTTAACTAGTTGATATAGATAGCAACATCATATTTGTTTTCTTCAGCTTCTTTTACATTCTCATTTATTATTTATTGATATGCAATTTATGTTGGGTGGTGTTCTCTCACCTGATCCTCAACAGAGGCGGAGATGTTCAGGTTCAGTAGGTGGGCACAGTACAGTGAACGAGTCATTTCTTTCTTCCTCCACTCGCACATTGCAGCACTGTGTTTCATTCGCTCATTCAACTTCCTGTGAAGAGACCTCTCGCTGACCTCTGAAAGACAAATTCTAGATAAACGAAAGCAAAGGTGACTGACTGAGTGACTGGTCTGACGCCCTCTGAACCTGGTAATTTCTACCTCTGGTCTTGGGTGGTGCTTGTATGCTTATAAAGCTGAAGAGCCACTGAAGAAACCCCCATCCCTCCTCCCCTTGCTCCCTCTCTGTCCCGGTACAGTGGAATGGGAAGGCATGTTATTTTGGAGCGTAGCCCCCTGACAGGAGACGCCAAGCAATGACGGGACAGTGGCCTGTCCTGGTAAGTGCAGTGGTTGTTTTTAGTCCTGTCCTGTTGCAGTATCTATGTATTTTTTTCCTCAACTGAAATCCACAAGCAGCTTTGTTCTATGGGGCTCCCTTCGAGTCCTCAGTTCATTGTTTGGGTCTGTTTATGCACCTTTGTAACATTGCGTTGGAAATGTAGTATTTGATAAAATAACTTCTAACAATTTTCAGTTTGGATACAATTGTTTTGAAGAAACCCATTTACTGACTGTGTTACTCCATCACATCATTGCGGCTTGATTGTTTGGGGTCACACGACACAACATTACATCATTACATCCTGAATAAAAAAGATTACTCAATTGAAGGTGTGGCCTTTTATTCCCTCCTCATTCTCAGTGCTCTGAAGTTGCCTTGTGTGTATGTGTAATGTGGGTATATGTAATGTGGATGAAACGTTTGTTTAATTTCAGGAGGCTCGTTGGTGCTTTCAGTAGATTTTATACGTTCCACTCGTTGTCCAGTTGCAAATTGGTCACTGGGGAGCACAGCTGGTGTGTGTGTCATGCATGAGTTCCTGGATAAGTGTTACTGAGTTGTTGTTGAAATGCGTTGTAATGTGGCGCTGTCTCGGGACAGGTGAGATCACCGAGGAGGAGCTGCTGACTCGCCTGCAGCAGGTGAAGGATGGCGGGCAGCGAGCGGCGGGCACGACCCCTAGTGCCAGTGCCAGTCCCAGCCCCAGTGCCAGCGCTGGCACGAGCGACAGTGGCAGCAGTGATGAGCGCAGGCCAGAGGCCGCTGGTGAGTACATCTACATTACATTACATTACACTTAGCTGACGCCCTTATCCAGAGCGACTCACAGACATTCACAGGGTTTCAGTTACAGTCCCTGGAGCAGTGTGGGGTTAGATGCTCAAGGGTGCTCAATGCTTGCTCAAGGGCATCTCAACCATGGATAGGGCAGGACAGGACAACCATGGTAGGGCAGGATTCGAACCGGCAACCTTCCGATTGCAAGACCAACTCCCTAACCACTAGGCCACAGTTGCCCCGTTACATCTACACTTAGTCACCCATGTATGTAAAATGTATATCTTGGATATGGAGAGGAGTAATGTTAGAGTGAACTTTATTTTCTTTATTATCCCGCTAGGGGAAATTCATGTGGCCAACATTGTACATTTCAGATGAGTTGACACAGTAGATATGCCATATTATAGACATTCCAGAGACGCATAGATGTATCATAAAAGGTACAATTGAATGAATAACTAGGCTGAAATAAAAGAGCTGTGACCATGCAGTTGCAATATCTAAAAGAGTTGCATAGATGTGCAGAGGGGTAAATTAAAGTGCAACAGAAATACTTTGTCTGTTATTAGGGTCATACTACAGATTTGGTGTTATTTCAGTAGTTTTTGTGTCCGAAGATGTAATGCTGCTATACCTTTTCATAACATTCATAAGCCAATTTGAACTGCAACATTTCAGAGTATTACATGTTTTTTAATAATTATCAGAGAAAACATGTTATACTAACTTATGTGAAGCTTTGTATTTGTGTTTTTATGAAGAGTATGCAGAATTTTGCCTGATCCCAATGTCAATCATATTAACAGCATGGTCAATTTTGAGTTAATGATGTTAAATTATATATATATATATATATGTTACATTTTCACACTGCTAACCCCTTTACCTGTATAATATGTGTTCTTTGGAAAAGCAATTTAATTTTAAGAGAATTGTAAGTATTTTTGTCAGTCCCTGCATTTAATTCAACCCGTACCAAACCACCACCACCCCATTTAATAAAATTATGGTTTAATCCCGCGACATCATTTATGAGGAAGTGGAATCATCAAGTCTCTTGAACAGTATGGCGTGAGAAGTGCTAAGCTACTTTCTCAATTCCCACAAATATTTTATAGTTTTTATGAATATACAGGTTCTGTCAAGCTTAAACATTCAACACTGTTTGGGGGAAAATTCTTGATAAGGTTTTATCTTGATTCTTGATAAGATTGGATAAGGTTTTATCAAAAAGTAATATTTCTACCTATAAAATACAACAATATCTAAACCGAATAATGCCATGTAGCATCTTGATAGCTGCTAGTTAGCATCAGATTAAGATAAAGTCTTCAACCCAGGCTCAATCAACCCTGTTACATTTTTCAGTGTTAAGTGGTTGAATGACTGCTACAGGGATGAATATCTTTGCGATATTTAATGTATATTCTTGTACACATAATCTGTTGAAACGTATGTAGATGTTTGCCGCTAAACTAAAACATTGCTGTGAATAATGCAATAAAGAGTTTGCAATAAATCCTGTGACGGGGTTGAATTTAAATGTGACGTGTCCTATGCAAACTTTTTTATGTTTAGATGGGGAAAAAGTACTTTCTATACAGTACTGACATTATCAAATCAAAAAAATCTAAATTTCTGATGTTTTTTCACCATACATTTCAGCCACAAATGGCACTTCTGGTTTCTGTAGAATCACCCATTAATTTCTTTTTATTAGTACATTGTAGCCTTTATTTATTTATTGGAATATTAGATTTCGTAGCTCATATCCACACAGCATTTTACTCCCTACTAAAAGTACTCCAAATATTTATTACTTAAGATAAGACAGAGGAGAAAAAACAATTTTGCTGTGGCTTTTGTCAGTTCTTATCTCTGAATGTGCCTGCGCAGGCCTTGATGATTTAATGGACTGGTCATGGGGTCTGGTTAAAACTGCTGTGCCGTTTTCACTGTTTTGTGTGATCTATCTTGGTAGCTAAATTCCTCTGTTTCCCCTTTCCGCAGAGCTTGAGGACGGCGCGGAGCCCCCCAACGGCGACACCCTGCTGGACTGGCTCAACACCGTGCGCCGCACCGGCAACACTACCCGCAGCGGCCACCGCGGCAACCAGTCCTGGCGGGCGGTGAGCCGCACCAACCCCAGCAGCGGAGACTTCCGCTTCAGCCTGGAGATCAACATTAACCGCAGCCTGGCCGAGCAGGAGACGCAGACGGAGGCGGCGGTGGCAGAGCAGGCCACAGACGGAGCCACGGCACCGGCACCAGCACCACCAGCATCGGCGGAGGAGCCCGGCGCCACAGAAGCGGCCGAAGAGGTCCCGGCCCAAGAGGTCCCGGCCGAAGCCCCTCCCGAGGCCATGGAGCTGGAGGAGGAGCCCGTCGTGGAGGAGCTGGCGGTCATCGTGGAACCGGACCTCTCGCCCCCCGTGACCCGGCCCGCCAGCCCCCAGCCCCTCCAGGTGCCTGTGCCCGTGTCTGTGCCTGTGCCCGAGCCCATCCCTATTGCCATCCCCTCTCCACCCTTGCAGGCAGCACCGGTGGTGGTGGAGCCCCCCCAGACCCGGCGGGGCGTGGTGCGCCCCCGTAGCCGGAGCCCCGAGCAGCGTCGCACCCGCGCCTGCACGGCCCGCAGCCGCTCCCCACATGCGCTGGACCGCATGGACGGCCTGCCCCCGGCCCCGCCCATCCCCGACGGCCTGCCCCCCCTGCCGCCTCCCCCGCCGCCGCCACACATGGAGGGCAGCTCGCGCACCCGCCAGCACATCCCCACCCGCCACGTCACCGTGGAGACCATAGACCCCCAGGCTTTCCTGGCCACCACCTACAGCCCCGAGCCTCCTCCGGCTCCCGCCCAGGAGGAGGAGCCTGCGGGCGGGGAGGCAGGCGCCGGACGCAGGCCCCCCACCATCAGGCTGGACCTGCAGGTGCGTCGGGTCCGACCGGGCGAGTACCGGCAGAGGGACAGCATCGCTAGCCGCACTCGCTCACGCTCCCAGCCCGCTAGCAACACTAGCAGCAGCAGCGTCAGCAGTAGTAGCGGTAGCAGCAGCAGCAGCAGCAGCAGTACTAGCAGCAGCGGCAGTGGCGGCGGAGCAGGAAGTGGCAGCGCCCCAGGCTCTGGCAGCGGCGCTGCGGGCCACAACACCTTCCTGTACGAGACGGAGCAGGGCGGCTTCAGACGGACGTTCTCGCGGTCGGAGCGGGCCGGCGTGCGCACCTACATCAGCACCATCCGCATCCCCATCCGCCGCATCTCGGACGCGGGGCTGGGCGAGGCCACCTCGGTCGCCCTGCAGTCCATGATCCGCCACATCTTGACGGGCTTCGGCGAGCTCAGCTACTTCATGGACTCCGACTCGGACTCGTCCGACTCGCCCCGGGCCAGCGGGCCCGCCGAGCCCTCCGACGCCGCTCTAGCCGCCGGCGCCGTGTCCGCTTCCGCCGGCCAGGCCCAAGCCGGGGGCTCCGCGGGCGCTCCCCAGCCCGACGAGAGGGACCGGGACCGGGACGTGGACGGTGCGGACCTGCCGACAGGCGCCGCCGCCGCTGGCGCGGTTGACGGCAGCGGGCGGACCAGGGGTCCCATCAGCCTGGAGGAGACGGGCTCGCTGCCCTTCCTGCGCCTGGCGCACTTCTTCCTGCTAAACGACGACGACGAGGACCAGCCGCGCGGCCTCACCAAGGAGCAGATCGACAACCTGTCCACGCGCAACTTCGGCGAGAGCGACGCGCTCAAGACGTGCAGCGTGTGCATCACCGAGTATGCGCAGGGCCACAAGCTGCGCAAGCTGCCCTGCTCGCACGAGTACCACGTGCACTGCATCGACCGCTGGCTCTCGGAGAACTCCACCTGCCCCATCTGCCGCCGCGCGGTGCTCGCCACCACCAACCGCGAGAGCGTCGTCTGAGCCACCCTCTAACTCCTTTAGTTGCGACCTCCCTCCACTCCTCCCCGTCCGTCTTAGACTAACAACCCCCTTCCCCTCCCCCTCCTTCTTTTGCTGCTTTCCTGGAGTCTGGGTAATGTTTGCTGCCCAGAGGGCCATTTTTGATTTTAAGCAATCAGTATGCCTACCCTCCCATCTAAAGTGCAGGGTGGGTGACGGGGAGGGGTAGGAATGGGGGGGGATACTGGGCTGATGCTACTGTCCAGACTTCACAGTACTCAGTAGTTGTCTGTCTTGAGCGTCTGTCCACGAAGGAGTGTGTTTGGCGGGGAAGTCGGGGTGCCAAGATGATACGGGGGTACATGGAGGCGAATGAAAGGACCGCATGTTGTGCTTACACACACCAACACACCCGCTCTCGTCAAGGGCCCCCAGACAGTTGAGCTCAGTCAGTGAAGCACCCGTCCCTCTACAAGAAGTCGGTTACAAGGTGCTGAAGACATTCTCTCCTAGAGTCAAGAGACTTGGTGTGTTCAAAGGAAGTGTGTGAGTGCGTTTGTGTGTTTCATGAGTTAAGTTAAATATTGTTGGAGGGAAGGCAAACCCAGTTTATTATGTGACACAATAGTTTTAAGATTTCAGTGTGCAGTCACAGTACTAACCAGGGGGTAATATAGCTTCCCTCCCAGTTCAGATGTTATTTGAGAGTGCAAAGGTGTTGTATTCATACTTTAGACCAAATGCAATATAATATACCCCTGAAGTCCATCATTGAGCTGCATCTGTTATTTCTTAAAAAAAAAAAAAAGATTGAATGTCAACAGTTAAGAGGCATTAAGCCAAAAGGTTTTTGCAAATGGGGGCATTTTTTAAATCATTCCGTCTAAAAAAAAAAAAAAAAAACTAGTTTTGTAAACATTGTAACCTATGATGAATGTGTTGCCACAAACAAAAGAAATTTCAGGAAAAAAAAGCTGAAAAGCAGTTGTTAAAAGTACTTAAACCATTTAACACCAAGAGGCTTAAATGATAACGAGGCGACGTACACAACACAACACAACGCAACTGTGACCACTGATTTATTATCCAGAAAACCCTCATGCCCTGGTGCATGACAGTAAGCACTCAAACATTACACAGTGTTTTTACTATTAACGTGCAACTGCATTTGCTCCCAAGTCTGATGCAACTGCACTCAAGTGGATCGAGAGAGGTTACAGCTTCCCTTAACTTGAGCTGTACCGGTGCAATATTGACAAACAGAACAAGGGGAGGGGATGAACGGGAACAGGATGGGTTTTATTTTGGGGTGGGGGTGGGGTATGTTAGACCTTTTTTCTGTTTTGGAATGGAATGATTGTTAGACTGTGAATATTCACATGTTAATACAGTTACTCAAATAAAGATACAAAAGTATAATGTTGTAATACTCTTGGGTTCACATCAGCGATGGGCAACCTGGATTCAGAAGCTGCAATCCAGTACCACATATTCCTAAATCACCTTGTACCTCTGCACTGAACATGTGGCTGAAGAGTTGTCACTTCATTAAGGGAATGGCTGGAACAGATATTTGCTGCTGAATTGTAGCTTCTGAATCTAGGTTGCATGATGGGTTTAGATAAAGGTTTAGATAGTTTGGACATGAGATTGAAAGCAGGCTACAAACCTTTTGCCCTTGTTATCTTGTCCTTACTGATGGACATATGTCGAACACACGAGTCCGTTGTTGATTTGCTGAAAGACTCATCATTGGTTAGCATGCTGAACTTCACTTCTCCATGGATATTTGGCAGGAACTGCTTCTTGGTTATGGCTAGTGCTCAACAGGCTGTAACCCAAAGTGGAGAGGTACAAAATTAGTAAAAAGAATTGTCCCTAATGAGGGGAGTGGGGGATTGGGGAAATCTGGGTTCTCTAAGGGTAACTGCATGAACCATGAGCAGGCCCATTTTCCGACAGAAGGGGTATGCTCAGTAAAATGTAAAAAATGTCAGCTATGCACATTTGGACTGTAGAGTTATGCAAGTAAAATTACATGTTAGTGTGTAGGGCTTGCTAATCAAAGCACAAATTCATTACTATTACCTTTACATTTGGTTTCAAAGTTCAAAAAGTGCTACTTCTCTTCTTGAAGCATTCAGATTATTAAAACTTTCGCCTCTTGGGGCGCTTTGAACACATTTCTTGGACACCGATAACCACCGTTTTCAAGTCTTCACTCTGCTATTACGGTAATTTATGGTGGCAGGAACGCAGCACTGTTGACCGAGAAGAGGTCTGTTCCTTTGACGATGGCTTTGAGAACACTAAAGATGGTTTTATCGCGCTGCCAAGTAGCGTATCCTAAGGTAAGTACTAGGGAGTAGGAATATGCTAGTTTCCTGTTAGACATACATTTATTTGAAAAGGAATAACCTGACCGCTAAAAACACAAAACGTTGCTCAGATCTTTTCTTGAACTAATGAATGTTATGAAGACTGAGGGGTTGGCTGATCGTTCGCGCTTTTTAATGGAACTTTTATAATTCGGTTGTGTTTATACACCATTTTCTAAGAAGGTCGAAATGTTCAACAGTTTTGAACGCTTGCAGACCTGCGAATTATTTCCGTGTACCGTAAACACCTTAGTATATTTCACGTGGACCCTCAATTTGTAGGCTGATGAATTGCGCAGCTATGTAACCCTGTTGCATCCAGTTAACTGGTTCCGTATATCATACGTATGAAAATAGATATCCTTGTTTACTTAAAGAAGATTGATTCAGTTATGAATATTTATGCGGATTCATGCTAAATTCTGTGCAATTGCTACCATTAACAAACTGTCCTTTTGCCCATCCAATCAAGCCTCTGGTATATAGACCAGCAGCTGGAGTCTGCTTCAAGAGTTCCTGCCCTGTCCGGATCAGTCATTTGGACCACCTAGTTCTGACTGTTGGAAGTGTATCCAAAACTATTGATTTTTATTCCTCAGTCTTGGGTATGGATGTTGTTACTTTCAAGGTGAGTAAATGTGTTACCTGCTCTAAGTTCCACTTAAAAATTGCAGAGCAAATTATTTGAAGCCTAACTGTAACACTGTATGGCAAGGAGAAAAGGAGTACCACATTTCAGTATAAGACATTGCTTACATTTTGTGAGTGTGTCCACTTGAGGGCAACCTTTGCTACGTTTTCGACACTGGAGGCCCAAGTGAGCCTGCCAACGGTGGCACCTGCAGCAGACAGTTGATTTTTTGCCCCATCACCACCAACCCTGCTTGTGTTCTTATTTACTTACTTACTCACTTATTTATTTATTTATTTACTTACTTAATTACATATTTGCTTATTTTGCCCATCTTAACTGTCACCCAGGGAGACAGAAAGGCCTTGGGTTTTGGCCAGCAGAAGATCAACCTGCACCAATCAGGGAAGGAGTTTGAGCCCAAAGCAAAGAGGCCCACTCCGGGCTCTGCAGACCTGTGTCTCATCACAAAGATCCCTCTCCCCGCAGTCGCCACCCATCTGCAGGTGAGGCCATGCACACTTCGGTTCCCTATGTAGCACCACATTGGTCATTGGTACACATGGCCCTACTGGTGCCGCGAGGGTTTGTGGTGTGGGTGCACAGTATGTCGGTCTGGTGCGTTTGCTTTTGCTGTGTTTCCTTTTGCTGTGTTTCAATAACACCAACCTGCCAGGGACTACAGATAAAAAGTAGCCTTTGTGTAAATTTGCTGCATTTTCAGAGCCTGTGTTCTATGCAGGGGTCCAAATCAAATCCCAGGGGGGACGAGAGGGACATGAAAAACACACAATTTCTCAGTTTCTGAAAAACATGAATTGTCCCCCCAATAAAAATACCTTTGCTGAGCGGAGTGTGTGACACACACTGTGCTATATATGAACAGCTGTTTTTGACCTCCAAAGACTTTATCGCAATGATCAACATCACCAACCTGTGCTGTCTTTTTAGATTTTAAATCTTAACCATTCTTAACTTCAACAACTACATTTTTTTTATTCTACCACATATGTAATTTACATATATTCTTTATCTGAGCCAAATTAAGTGTTGCCTGTTGGTTAATGAGGGCAGTTAAACAGTATACAGTTAAAAATCTGCATTGCACAGTTAAATGCGTTTTAAAGTTCAAATGTTTGTTTGTGTTGGCAGGCCTGTGGTGTGGCTATTGAAGAGGGGCCTGTGGAGAGAAGTGGTGCCGTGGGACCAATAACCTCTCTGTACTTCAGAGACCCAGATGACAATTTAATTGAAGTGTCCAACTACAACGAGTAGGCACAAGGGGGCAGTGTTGAACCTCTGTGTGTAGTCTGTTAAAATCTTCTGACAGTCATTGCTAAAAAAACACAGCAGAGTTTATTTTCTTTTTTTTTCTTTTCCTTGGTAAAACTCTCAAAACATTTTCAAGAATTGACATAAATGTTTCTTTAGTGACAAGTGATTATCAAGTAGATAGTTCACTGTCACAATAATATGAAAGTCATTCTGTAAGTAGGCCTATCTTTTTGTAGCCTTGAGGTTTGAATGGCTTAGCCTTATATCAACCAAAGATTTTTTACCAAATATTAGCCTAATATCAGTCAAACTAGCCAACCCACCCCCTCCCCTGACCAAGTCTGTTTAATGTTTGCTGTATCAGCATGCAACTGGAGACATATAGCCTGTATGAAGGAGGAACGAGTGGCCCAAGCAAAGAACAGAGTATCTAGATTCTAAAGGCCACACAAGACATATATTGTTTTGGCTTGGGCCTCTCACAACCCTGAGCTTAAAACAGCCAGCCATCTCACCCACGGGGTGATAACATCGGTTACTGGGGCCAGCACTTAATGACTTCCTGCTTAATTGTAGCTGTTTTGGTGAAAAGTGTTTGGACTAGCATTTTCTGGGTGTATTTCTGGCCTGCTGCTTTGCAAATAACTGCTGTACGCAAATCTCTTGTTTTTTTTTTTGTCTTTACTGTGTCATAGTATACATTTTAAGCAACACAACTGAGTTTGGAATGAAAAATTGACACGCGTGGAGCTGACATGTGGAGCTGTGCCAATATATTCCAATAAATATCCATGACATTGCTTTCTGTCCAATTCATTTTTGTCATGCAGTTTTTTTTTCTTGGCTTTGACCCTTTGCCTGTCGGCCCCACAAATCTAAGTGGAAAGCATCTAACAAGTGTCCCATCACGTGTATCATACAAATGGAAGCATACAAACACAATTCTAACATCTTTATCTCACTAACAGTTGCGTGTATTCCTGTAATTACCCTGTAATCTCCCATATTACCTGCGTTTGATGGTTTTACTCTATTGTAAGTTATTTTGGAAAGAAGAAGAAACATTTTGACTAGACATTGCTGACTCATCATAGTTAAAATCTGAGGGATATGTGTCCAGTAAATTCCCTTTTTACACAACTAGAGATCCTACTCGCATGAGGTTACTGAGCATGAACATTGTTAGCTACTCAAGATTCCTTACTCTGTAAAAACATCTATATAGAGCTTTTTCTTGCCCCTGGGCCTTTGTGTTTGCTTCAAAGAGGGCTGGGGTTGAGCTCTGATTTAAGTTCCCCATTGCTGAACACAATTTGTTTTTCAAAGTACTTTGAACTATGTTCTCTGTATGGAAATGCTACATAAATAAAGAAGAAAGTGGTTGTGGTGATGATGATGATGATGATAATGATGATGATGATTATTATTATTGTTATTATTATTATTAGATCCTTTGACAGCATACATGTTATGCATTTAATTTAGAATAATACAGAAGAGGTCACGTCAAACTCATCCTCAGTCGCACACCTGCCTTCTACCTTCAAGATGTGTCTGCGTGTGGGTGTGTGAGTGTGTGCTCATGCATGAGTAGGTGTACGTATGTCGCGGTGTGTGAGTGTGTGTGGGCAAGAAGCCCTGTGGTATTGTTGAGTGACTGGAAGAGGAACAAAGAGGTGTAACGCAATACCACAGGTGTTTTGCCTCCCACAAAGGCCTTTCAAGGTGTCTAAATTACAGAACAAGTGACCAGGAAATCTTGGTTTGAAATACTGGCATTAAGAGGATACTATTGTGAAGGATAAGAAACTATGAATCTTTGAGTGTCATGGCCCTTAGCACTTTAGCCAAAAATAAGTTGAAACACTTATTAATACCCAAATGAATAATTCTGATAATGTTATGTAATTTTTGAAGGAAAATAACTGGACAGGACTGGCACAGGCTAAAACCCCTGTTTCACTTTTGCTAAATACACTTACCTCTGTTTCCCTTTTGCTAAATACACTTACCTCTGTTTTAATTTTGCTAAATACACTTCCCTCTCTTGTGAAGTTCACTTTTTCAGACCCCTCAATGTGGGTGTGATGGCAGTGATAGACCTCTAGGACAGAGGATGTTGTGTGACAGTTGCTAAGACTCTCACAAACAGCAGCTGTCTTCTGGTAAACATGTTCTCCATTCATTCCTACGGCAACAAGACAGCGCTGAGGGAAAAACCTGTGGTGGAGAATATTATCCTTGTTCAGCACAGAAATGACAGGAAAGCTTAGGCAATGTTTCTAAAAGTGGCACACCCTTTCTCTTTCTGTTTCCTCTGCGCGCTCTCTCTCTCTCTCTCTCTCTCTCTCTCCCTCTCTCTCTCTCTCTCTCTCTCTCTCTCTCTCTCCCTCTCTCTCTCCCTCTCTCCCTCTCCCTCACTTTTAAAAGTTACTGTGTTTATGTATGAGTCTTGCCTGGACAGAATGAATGTGAGACTCGGAGCGTCGTCTTGGCTTTTCTGATGGGCGGCCCAGAGCTCAAGTGAGGACAGGAAGTTTGCATGGACCACTGAGGCTGTGTGTGTATTTGTGTGTGTGTGTGTCTTGCCGGGGCTCACATGCTCTCATAGACTTAGAGCACTCTGGCTGCCAGCGATGGGCTATGCCGAGAATGCCAGCTGAGCCTGAAGATGGATGAACCCCTGTGTGCCTTTGCATTACAATAAAAACAGCTCAGCTTGTCCTAGGACTTCAAATATATGTTTGAAAAACTTTGCACTGAAGTGCTCCTGCAGAACATAGACACATGCAGAGGCTTGTCCAAATTACTTTCAGTGACATCACTTTGACTACTTCTGCATGCTCTCCTCCTTCAAATGTCTACTTCAAAGATTTTTGTTTTAATGGAACAGTTTTTTTAAGTAGCCCGCCATTCAGATCTTAGTCTCAATGCAAATGGTTGTGCTGAATCTAAATAGTTATCATATGTACATAAGTGCAGGCAAATGCACAAATCCTTTAGGCCTGTTTCACCTGGAAGGTTAGCTGAAAGGATCTTATGTCCAGCAATCTGTCAAGTACGATACTTTCATGGAGGTGCTAGTGTGTCGGCAGATATCGCCACGGCATCCCTTAGCTGCAACACCCCTGTTTATTCAGATGGGGATTTCAGAAGCTTTTGGATTTATTTACTTTGTTACAGTGGTACCAGTAAATACAGGTTTGTTTTCACGCTAGTTTTTTTCCCAAATAGCTTTTTGATAGCCTCTTTGTATGTAAGTGTTGTATTGTATTAGCCTACATATCTTTATTGAAAATTTTCTGGTATCCTACAAATCTCGGCTGTCACAGGAAATAGGTGAAAGCACCTTTGACAACATCCTTCTTTGTGGTGATAAAGTTGTAGTCACACGACAGTGAAACTTCCCTCTTGACTTGCATATGTGTTTCTCTGTTATGCAAAATCCCTTTAATTCAGTATTTTCAGGATACGCTAATTTGGTGTTGATGAATGTTAGGAAGAACACTAGTTTCTACTTTACATGTACATACACAAACTATTCAACTGGAGCAATACAGACAATAAATAGACAACTATAGGTCAACCAAGGTGTTTTGTAATATTTTGTTATGTGTTCCTTTGTCTGAAGTAAAAGATTATGACAGGATACTGACAGTTACATTGTTACACTGAGTTTTACCACTATTGTGGTGCCTATGGTATTTTTAATATAGTATTTTTTTTAATTTACATTAGTACAAAAAAGCTATTGTTAGAAGGTATCAGAAGTATTGTAAGGTGGTACAACTTTGAATTATCTGAAATGTAACTGAATTTCACAACTTAATTTCAGTTTACACTATGAACTGTTTACATGGTAGAAAATTAATTATCAACAATATGAGATTATCAACCTCATGTGTGGAGGGCCACCCAAGGAGGTTTCAAAATGTTAATGTGTTGTTCTTCCTAAACCAGGACAATGTCCCTAGATAGGGAATACATTACGTGAGAATGTAAAGATGCGAAAGAAGAAACTGGGCTGAGCTACAAAAGCACACCAACAAAAGGTCCTCTAAATGTTTTTGACTTCACACCCACACTTATCTCTCCCCACCTCACTGCTGATAAGGTTAAGGAAAGCTGATTCTCTTCCTTTCGCAGAAATGACAGCTGCAGGAAGCAGGAAGGCTTCACTCTTACTTACCTTACGTATCTTTTCATCAATGAGTAAAGAATGTAATAACTCATTGGTTGACGTGCTAAAGACAATAAACAGGACGGTTTCCCTATTACGGTGAAATAAGGTAAACTGGGACACTTTTTAGTTCAGCACAAATAAAACCATTTAAAAGGATGAAGATGGTGAAGGTGATAAACGGTGTAGCTTCATATGGGTCTCTGAAGCATTTATGTGCAGAAAATACATTGACAAAAAGAACATTTTTTTTTAAAGATTTTACCTTTAAAGACCACAAGTCACCATTGTTAGGTCTGGGTAAAGGTTCAGGTAATATGGGACGCCCAGTCAGGTTAAGTGGGACAGTTAGTGGTGGTATAAAGAATTTGCAACAAACTCAATAATAATAATTGAATATATTTTCAATTGTATTTTCTAATCAGATTTATTAGTGACATTAGTGACATTAATGACATCCAACATCAATAAAACAAACTATTTTCCTTTTAAATGGCCCTACAAAGCCAGCCGGTTGTTTGAAATGAGCTACATACAGCCTTCAAGTAGGCCCATTAAGTTGATTAGAAAACACATTATTATTAGGGAGTCAATCAGCAACAACAACATTTATAAACATTCATTATTACTAACCCATCTAGGGTTACTCAAATACACTCACTACATACAAATCCTGCTTCATCTAGAATTCCATTTTCTTCTCCACAGACCTCGTAAAACCAGGCTTCACATCCTACACAACAAACCCACTCCTCTGAGGCTCTAGGCTAGGGTCATCCAGGTCACCATAGTGCATGTTGCAGGATCTGCATGCATCCTGTTGGACTTCACTTTTTCCTTTCTTGGTGGTTTTCTTTTCTCTTTTTGACTTCTTTGCTTGAATATAGTCAAAGTGTTCCACAAAAAGTGACAGTTATACATGATTTCTGATTTCTGATCCTAATGGCCTAAAAATACCTAGGATTTATATTAGACAGAAGTGTCCCATTTTAGCGGATATTTTTGTGCCAATTTAGCTGAAGCACCACTTAGTAACTAATCTCTTGTTTTATTAAAAAAGTAAAGCAGAAAGCCAAATTATTTTAATGTTAAGCTAAATCTAACATATTATAAAATACACATTTCAATCATGTTTTGAGTTATATTCTTATCGCTTCAGCTCCAATATTCTTATAATCATGAAGATAGAATTGACATGTCATGGGGCTCACCTTGCAAGTTTTCTCTCCACTGATTTTTTAAACCTCGCCTCCTCCCATCTATGATACTTTAGTCCGATCAAAATGTTATATGTTGTAAATTACAAATGCAGTAACAATATAATAACAGGTACTTTCATTGGCTGCTGATATTTAAAGACATAAAGGTTTAAACCCTTATTTGTCCCATTTTAGCTAATGTCCCATTTTACCTTATTTCACCCTACATGCCTTATGCCATCTCTTCATCAATGAGTAAAGAATGTAATAACTCATGGCTTGGCGTGCCAAAGATAATAGGCAGGTTTATTACAACACACGTGGCCACAGAATCACATTCCATATTCTGAGAGGTACATGAGCTTTTACACTAATTTGCACAATTCATTAGTAATCATCGCATACCATATAACTATCAAGAACAATCAAGATCAAAAGGTTCAAGGAGATCAAACGGACAGGGTGTATGTCGAAATATTAAAAAAAAAAATGGATGGATGAATGGATGTTGGATTAAACAAGATGGGTGGATGGATAAAAACAACGACCTCTCCCCATGTTTCATTTCTGGAGGCTTATGAGATGACTGTACAGCGAATCAGAAATATTTACTCATTCACTCATTGCCCCATTAAGATAATTGTGGGATTTTCCCAGAATATCACCCATTATTAATCAGCAGGTTGCCCTGAGCACTTTGATCCTAAAACTCTTCATTTATCAGTAATCAACTCTGGAGAAAATGTCCTTCATTCAGGCCCATGCAGTCAATTTCCCATACTTTCTGCTGACTGCTGACTAGCTAGTTATGGTATAATGTAATGTTTTGAATTGATCATTGTTTTTCCTTTGACACATTTAGTTTGCTGTTATTTTGCATCTGAATCCCAATTATGACATGTGCTGCCTCAGATCCAGAAAAAGTTGCTTGCCCAGTGATAAGCATACTTTGGTGGGCAAGCCCATTTTCCTGTCTGGCAACCAGTTTCCATTTAATGACACAATGGTTTTCTAGCTTGCATGTGCTGAAATGTTGGCTAACAGGTTGACGTCACCAGAAAGGAGGTAGAGGAGGTAGAACAATGACCTTAATCACACTCAAAGAAAAGGCTATGATTCGCTAAGTGTGTTACCTGATTTGAATACCTTTGGGGTACTTTCCAAAGACAGGCACAATGGAGACAATTGAGAAATAAGAAATAAAAGATCTGAATCTGAGTAATGAAACTCTGT
The DNA here is from genome assembly GCA_027475355.1 of Coilia nasus. NCBI lineage: Eukaryota > Metazoa > Chordata > Actinopteri > Clupeiformes > Engraulidae > Coilia > Coilia nasus. Next base: position 6,043,382 of record CM050202.1, read on the forward strand.
ATACTGACTTCTGTGCATTGGGCTTTTACTGTAAAAGCTATATTTATATATTTATTTTATATAAGAGCAAATAACCTATTATTCAACTTAGAAATAATGCAGTTACTGTAAGATTATACAACCTGTCATAACCTTAGGATGTGCGTGAGGAGAACCGTTTGTTTGTTTTGAAAAGTTCCTGAGTACTGCCCATGGAAACGGGTAGGGTTCACCTTTGCTTGCCAGTACTGATACCCGTCACCTCATTTCTGAGTATAGAGTTTAGAGTTTACTGTGACTCATATCTTGAAGTGGCAGAGACACATGCCAAATCATCTGTTTGTTATCGGCAATGTTTGTTCGGGCAGAGAGAGAACACACAGCTTGTCAGTTAATTGCTTCTAAATTGAAGGTTTTAAATGAGAACAAATACATGTGATGAAGCTGCATTAACTTGTGGTTTATTTGTCAGGCCAACGTTTGCTTACAAACCCACATTACATGTGTAACACCCACTCTAGACAGCAAAATGTTTTAAAGGCTACGATTCTTTTGTGCTAAGTTTCACACAGTCTTTTATTTTTCTATTCAGTCTCACACAACTCTGAAACTCTGTAGGCCTTCTGTGCAAATGACTCAGCTTAACAAGAAACAAGGCATTCTGGTACAATTTAAGTCAGTGATTTTGCACATTTAGCTTGATGGTAGTTTGTGTCATGACGTAATGTGTTTACTCTCATTCAAGAGTTGGGATATTTGTATGTTCATTATTGGTGAGCAAAGCCCGTCTGATGCATGCTGGATTTTCGAGTCGGGCACACAGCTGCCTTTGATAATAAAGTCCCCCAAAACAGAAGTAATATGCTTCCAACAGTCTTGTAATATTAGAAGATTAAAATATTGTTGGTAGTCCATTACTGGTGTTGACTTTTTCTTTTGTGTATATAGGCCTGTTCGGTGGTCTAGCACCCACAGTTTAGACAAGGAGGTTTGTGTCTTGCTTTACTCTTTCCTCGACCACATTCCCCAGTGTCATGCAGCAACTATGGCCAAAGCCAGCCATGGACAGAGGTGTTGCCAGGGCAGGGAAAGTGTGGACGATTCTAAGGGCCCAGCATTGACAATGGGGCCTTTGAAGACACAGCTAAAAAGTGAAAGTCCCATTTTTGTCATTGTGATAACACGGCACAGCACAGCACACAGTGCACACAACAAAATTCAGCTCTGCATTTAACCCATCACACACACGTGAGCAGCCATGACAACGGCGCCCGGGGAGCAGTGCGTGGGGACAGTACCATGCTCAGGGTACCTCAGTGGCACTACTGGCAACCCGGGATTCAAACCTGCAATCCTGCGGTCACAGGTCCGATACCTCAACCGCTAGGTCACCATTGCCCCAACTGATGGTAATATTGATAATAATGGGGCCTCAAAATTGTTTTCTTTTATGGGGCCCAACATTTCCAGAGTCACCCCATGCCATGGTAGTAGAGCTTCCTGTTCGATGCAGAATTTGTCAGCAACTTACTAGTCCTCTTCTTCCACCTGCCGTATCACCATCCTGATGTTGGTTTTGCCGAGTAATCATGGGCCTTTGCAAGGCACCAGAGTGGGTTACTTACAGTTGTTATACACTGTAGCTTCTTCTTCAAGTAGGCCCTCAGTTGGGGATGCTTTATCAACTTGTTACTGTGTGTGTCATCTTCTTACAATGACTAACCTGTGGTGCGATGGAGGTTAGATGCACATAACCACCATTTAGGAATGTTTTCAAATAAAAAAAAACTCCACTTTCCCTTTGCATGATTACACCACTGGACATGATCTAAACTTTCTTACTATTACTATTGTACATGATATCACTACAACTCAGATGTAAATGTGCATTACTTTTTTAACATATGACATAATGCACCAAAAGCAAAATAGGATATATCTTATATTTCTTATATTCCTACGCCTATTCCTATCTTTTAGATATATTGTTACCTCTAAATTGTCTATTTAAATTTATTTAACTGAAGATTGATGTCATACATATATATTGTACAAATTGTATGAAATGTTGCTTTTGTGCATTTTCTGAAGGACACACTACTAAGATTTCCTTATTTCATTTCTCTTCCTTCTTCCTTCTTCGTTAAAAGTAAGATGCATTCTTCAAAAAGGATGTAAGTCTACCTGTCACCACCCTGGAATCCTACTGTTGACTAATTCCATCATGACCCACAAATACCTCATGAACTTCTCTCAGTTTCCAGGTATTAGGCTAAACTGACTTGTTACTGATACAATGGAAAAGGAAGCTGTAGTGGCTTCTGAGAGCCTTTGTCTGACAGACAGGGGTCATTCATACGTCACTGATTCTTACCCAATTCACAGCCCTTGGACATTTCACAACCCAAACTGTGAGGCCTCTTCTTGATCTTCTCCATAAGCAATAATAAGGCATGTGACACATTCCATTGTGTTGAAATGCTGTAAGCCCAATACAGTTTAGTTCTCTAAATATTTCTGTTATTGCTTGACAAGCACAAGGCACAAAAAAGCAGTAACTTTCATAATAATTCATATTTACAGCCATATTACACACACTCACCCACAGGCACACGCACGCACGCACGCACGCACCCACACACACGCGCGCGCAGGGCCGGCCCGAGGCATAAGCGAGCTATGCGACGGCTTAGGGCCCCCGACCCACCTCTGGGGCCCCCTGACCACGCTACCTTGATGTGTCATTGAACCGCACGCATTGCGCTTCCCCGCGATCTCACTCACGCAACGGAACACAACATGTTAGCTGCCTTTATATAGAGAGAATGTTGCCCTATACTCCTCTATGATGGTGGGTGTTCTTTTTGTGCCACTTTTAATTTTAAAAAACCCTTCAATAGGCAGAGAACATGACTGTTTATAATATTTTGAAGTCAAACTTAATATAGGAGCACTTATAAGTGCATTCTGTTCGAGAAATGATGTTGCAAAAAGTGCAGTGCATGATGGGAAGAAAACAACAGACAGTCCTCAGCGCCACCACCCCCCACCCCCCACCCCACCCCCCACCCTGTTGACTAGTCATTTTAACGAAATCGATATCAACAGTGTTGCATTTGGTCTTGCTGTATTATTATTATTTTTTAAGAGAACAATAAAAATATACAGTCAATGGCTTATTTAATTACACTTTGATAGCTTACGGAAATCTTCTAAAAAAAGAGTCCTTCCAATGAGATGCGTCATTGATTTGTGCTGATTCAGGCTGCCACCATTTGTCTTGGAGATGTCATACAGCAGCAGTGACTTTGTAGCATGAAGCCCCATTCCATTCAAATGGATGGTTGGTATTTTAATAAATATAGCGGTCATCACGTTACTTCCTACAGTTGTTGAAGTTTCGAATGTGCGTTAAATTGATCCACAACAGCCTATGATTGTAATGTAAGAGTAAGAGAATAACTTATTACTGTTCGATTTTAACAAAATGAGCATTGTTTTCGGGACACAGCATGCCACTGCTTAGCTAAATGTGTTTGTTAGCGCGCTAATTTAGAACTGCTTTTCACAGTGGCTTTTCATTACGTTTGGGTGGATGTTTGGCTGCCACTTGCTAACACCCACTTATAATTTGTATTAGTTGAAGTGGACAACACGTGTTTATTTATTCGAATGGGATCTGTTTGTACACTTAAAGGTAGCTCCAATTTTGTTGGTGCCTAGCACAGTTGCTAGTGGTCATTTCTAGATATTTCCATCCAAATTGAGAAGCTGCAAAGTTGGGGATGCGGATAACTGCTTGTCTTGACATGTTTTAAATATTAACTTCTCAAAGTCTCCTTCTTGATAATTGTTGTGAGATCGCTAACAATGGTTGATTGATTTCAATTTGAATGTTAATAAATTTGACGACCTGATAATGTGCCTTTCCTGCCTGCAGCAGAGTAATGGTCATAGACAATACATGACTGTTCTCTGGTGGACAGATTTAGTAAACTTCGAATTTGAATGCTGAGCAGAAGTGATGAAAGCTCGTCTTGCAGTCAGATTCACAGAATAACGAAATAGATTAAGAATGACTGCCAATCTGGGTTTGCTTCAGTTAAAACAGTCAGAATGACACTGGTGCATTACATATTGCGACAATGATGGTGGATATACTACACACATAGTATGTAGGCTATAGGAAAATTAACCATCTGTTGCTGAGGAGGTGGTATGGGGGCCTCCTAAGGATTTTTTGCTTAGGGCCCCATTAAGGCTTGGGCCGGCCCTGCGCGCGCGCACACACACACACACACACACACACATACAAACACACACACACACACACGCACAACGAACTCATATAAATACAGTGAAACCATCATTACTTTTGGCCCAGTTGTGGTCATAATGTTAAAAAAAAAAAAAAAAAAACTAAATTACTTGTTTAGAAAATGCCTTATTTACAGTGTGACAGACCTTGTGAAGATTACTTTATACAGCAGCATTTTGAAATCTGAATCATAGAGATTTACCTATTGCAAAACTCATTCCTTGCAATGATCATAAACAGACTTTGCAAAAGTGCAGATTTCCTTCTTTGTTTTTGTAGTCTGCTTTTCACAATACTAAATCAAATTACTGTGTGGCTTCAAGCCCATTTCTCTCTCTTTCTGTTTTGGTCTGGTCGTGACTCATGACCCTGTGACATGATTCAGGTTTCGATGACCCAGTTTGATGCACTTACAATCAAGCTTGGGAATCGAACCAGTCTGTCGGGCTGTTATGACATCTTAGTTGGTAACAAAGCCTTTCTGTGCCATGTCCAAATACTATTGCACCCTACATTCCTAATAGAACGACTCATGCCGTTATGGCATAGCATGACAGCTGTAAAAACATGGAAGTTATTGCCTTCTACATAAATGTCATTGTTCTTTGCCAACTCATCAAACAGGGTAGCGTGGGCCACTTCAACAAGCCAGTCTTTTCCTTTACACTGCCTTGAGTGTGGAATGATAGCATACCTGAGGTATTATAGAGGCACACAAGGTTTATGTAACTAGGGCACTGAGTTGGCATCTATAGGAAATAGCTACTCTGACAACAGGTCTGAAAGCCATTGCAGTTAGTGACCCAACCAACGCAACCACCCTAGTCTTCAATGGAGGAAGCTGTTATTGGAGAGCTAGTCTTGGGATCGCAGGTCCGATTCCCGTACCAGTAGAAAAAAAATGTTGGGATTGGGTTGCAGGCCTGATTCCCGTACCAGTACTAAAACGTGGCTGGGGGAGTGAATAACTGCTATCCTCCACCCCATGTTGCTCCAATGTTGCTAAGTTGTCTTTTGTAAGGAGGGTGGCCCTTCTTTACTCACAGTAGTCAACAGTGGTCACTTTATTGTAATACTTTAAATACAGTAATAGAGGGAGCTCATTCATGCCTGATTGTATTGCTGAGGAAGGATTGGGAAATTACCTCAGGTCAAACCAGGTCCATACCGTCTGCCAACATTCAACAGCATGGACTCCCTTGACTGCCAAAGGCCTTTTTGTTTACAGCAAGTACTTGACACACTGAAAGAATGACAACCTCTGAGGACATGATGGGCATCAGTCCGTCTGTAGCATGGGAATGGGCATTATCCATTGATGTATTGACAATGACCCAACCTTGGGGTTTTGCTTTTTTACATTACAAGGCCAGGTCTTCGTCATAACTTGCAGGAACATCCAACTTGAGTGTGGATTGCCAACATACCTGAATTGTCGTAGAGGTTTCCGAAATCTTATGTAACTGGGGCTCTGAGTTGGCATCTATTGGAAATAGCCACTCTCACAACCGATCTGACAGTTATGGTAGTTAGTGACCTAACCAATGCAACCATCCTAGTCTACAATGGTTCAGACTAAAATGCACTCAAATTTACAGCCTTATTCTGCTATGCTTAAGTTAGTTGTGTTTCAGTAGCAAATGAAGGATAAGCCCAGTTTTCAGTCAGATGGCATCAGTTTTCACAAAGTTTTTTTAAAAGTGGTGTTGTTTTTTTAATCTTGAATTTCACAGGCCAGTTGAGGGAGAAAGAGATGGAATGGGATTGGGAAATTACCTCTGTGGGACTTGAACCCAAGTCCCTGAATTTATGGTGTAGGCACCTTAGCCAACTGCTGCTTCATTTAAGACTTTACACATATATTTCTTACTTTCCCTTTGGGTTGAGTGCCTGCCAACCTTCCTATCTACCAAGGCTTTACATTATACTGTATGGCCATAGCATTAAAACCCTTTAAACAAAAATGTACCTGGAACTTGAAATATTTAGCTTGATCTAAAAACATAAAGTGAGCCGTTCAGGTTTTTGTCAAATGACCTGGGCAAAGGCAAAATGGAAGAGCAGCGAGAGGAAAGATATAAGATTAGAACATAATGGAACAGGAACTTTCAAAGGCCCCTTCTTCAGCCAGATATAAGATGGACAACAGTAATTAAAAAAGGCTTACTTGCTGTAAAAGGCATGCACCTGCAAATTCACAGTTATGTTTACATAATACTGCCAAATTATTCATTTCTTTTTTTTTTTATTTGTGTGGTCTCGTTTAGGGTACTTTCCTAATTTGGAAGTGCTGTATATGATCAACCGTTTCAGGAGGTTCTCAAACTCCGGATAATGACAATTAGAAGAGATTCCCAGAAATCTAAAACTCTGATAAGTCTAGCCGCAACGAAAGGACATATTTCAGAGATGACAACATGCCACAGGGTCACCATCAGACCCAGAGCCAGCAGCCAGCACAGTTTTTTTGTGGTGAACCTGCCCAGGGTCACGCGCTCAAATTCTTTGCTAGAATTATTTGACTTTGATTATTGTTCTTCTGCTGTTTTAGAACAGCCGGCCAAGGGTATTAAAACATCACCCTACTCTCCCTCAGTGACATGGCTACACATTTTAGCATTTTATAACCAATCACAATCATGACACATGGCACATCCTCCAATATCTACTAACTGGATTACTGCTACTACTAAATACTACTAAATATAAATAGAGTTGATGCTAATCATCTGTACCATCTGCTAATCCAGTAGCATGAACCTTCTTGACTGACAGAGGCATTTTTGTTAGAGCAATACTTGACAAACTGAAAGAATGATGACCTCTGAGAGCATGATGCAACATCAGTCTGCCTGTAGCATTGGACTGGGCATCCTCCACTGGTTTAGTGTCAAGGCCCAGTGTAAAGGACTGCTGGTAGGTATTACTCAACCTTTATTGCTATGGCTTGGTCGTATGAACATTTTAAAAGACTCTGATGTGTTTTGGCAATGAAGCCTTCATCAGAGAGCCTTTTTTAAAGGTTTATGTGACCAAGCCTTAGCAATAAAGGCTTTTCAACTTTTCCTATATGAGAGTGCCTTGGAGTTTTTTTCCTGGTGTTTTATCTGAAGTTTCCCATCCAATGAGCACCTCTAAAACTACTTCAGAGTCCAGTAAGCGCTCCTTGAGGTGGACATTGTGATGTATTACTCAACCTTGGGGCTTTCCCTCTTCACACTAAAGGGCCAGGTCTTCCTCATAACTTCAAAAACATCCTGGAGAAACTGAACTCCTGTGTCCAGCTGTCACATCCTTCATGCCAAATCATGCCAAAGTATCTCGTCGAGACCTCAGCTCACTAGTGCAGTTACAGTAATATAACCAATATTTGTAAATACAATTTAATTGTGTCTGTGATTTTATTCCATCAGATTCCACTTGCGTTTGTTGTAGTCTATGAGTTGTTTTTTGTTTGTTTTTTGTTTTATAAATTACACTGATTCTTGTCTTTAGTTATACTTTTACAATGATCCTGTCTTGGTCCCTTCAGTGGGAAACAATGGTCAGATGGATCATATCTTAATCATTACATGCAGTGTTGAAGATTACTCAGCACCTGTTTGTCTGCTGATGGACAGCACATTGAGATCTCTTGGTTGGGATCAGTGGAAAGCAGAGTGCATGACAGTAAGAGCTGACACTTTGTCATTTTAGGAGAAAGGTATATAATGAATAATTCACATTGACTGAGATCAGTGAAGTTATAATTATTCTGCTAAAGTGAATCTCCATGTGCAGTTGTTAAATTCAACTGGGTTTACATAGTAATAAAAAGGCTAACAATAGAACAGAGTGCCCCAAAGGACAGGGAAAAAAATCCCCCTGTATTCGCAGTGGTAAAACATTGACGACTGACTACATTGATAATGACAATTGATACCAGGCAACCAGGAAGTTTAAAAGAAACCATGGTGCAGCCAAGATGCAATAAACCATAATAGTCACAGTGGACAGAAAAGGAAAGTAGTAGGTTTTTTAAGTGGTTGAAAACTTTAAGGTCACACTCCCTAACCTAAAATAAAAGTGGCATGTTACCCTTTCACTGTCAAACAAATCCTCTGGCTAACACAAAGGCTGCCTTTCTTCAGATCTTGGTGTATTGAGCTTGTTTAAGTATTTAGTGAAATTATGAACAGTTGTTTGGTGTCTTTGTGTCAATATTTTCCAGGAACCAAAAGTTACACTGTAATGGTAAATTCAATGGATTACAGATCAAGGAAATACAGCGTTTGTGGCCTTCTGGAGTATCGGGTAAGGATTACCCCTTTTCGCTTCACGAGGTATGCTGAGAAGGAAACAGACTTTCCAAAGAAGAATGATGATGATGCACGCACGCACACACGCACGCACGCGCGCACGCCCAAGCGCACACACACACACACACACACACACACACACACACACACACACACACACACAAACATACACACATACACACACACCCAAGCCATGTGCATGGGAGAGGCCTTGTCTCATTCAGAGACTGCTGCATGATCCTCAGATACCGTATGACAATGTAGAAGGGGCCTGGTTACAAGAAATCACGTGCGGGAGATATCTGGGAAAGTTCACGTGAGTAATTTGATTCTTACTACAGTAGTTCCCACTGAAAACAGACACAGAAGCTGTCAAAAGCAAAGGTTTAGTTTAGGGTGTTGAAGTGGGTATAATGATTTCATGTGGGGCAGAGTTTACCATACAGTAACTATGAATGCCCGGCTGAGGAAAAACACCCGAGGCCTGTCCTTTCCTTGGATACAAAACATACAGAATATTTTAATAAGTTGAGAGATTTTAACCTGTGAAATGTAAATTAACTTTATACTCATCTGCAAGGCTATTCAACTTTTTAATGTTTTGCATGAAAGTTTGTGTATTGCATACATGAGTAGATGTGTGATTGACCTGTCACTTCTGCTCATGTTCACATAGGCTTTTATGCACCACTTACCACTGCTGTAAACCATTCAACACTTGCAGATGACAACATTTGGTAAGACTTTATTTTACAGTTCCTTTTTTAGTCTATCTACATGTGACATGTAATATTATGTATGTACAGAGTACATGCCTAACATGGTATACTCTTTATGGTACAGTGTAAATACATAATGATACATTGTTACACACTTTGTTCCACTGTACTGTACCTAATTGATACAACACGGACACATACAATATACAATACATTACAGACAGAGCCAAATAACAGATTCCAGATGGCTAAAACATGAAGAGGTTTTATTTATCTTTCAGTTTAATGCAGAGGAGAGACCATATAAGGAGTCGTACCTCAGGCACAGACCAGGCACCCGGTAACAGGTACTTTCACCTCCTCATTTTACATGGAGTGTTGATGCCCTAGTGTTTAGCCCTTTGGTTACTTGTGAGGAATTAATATTCTGAAAACAACTACAACCTCAGGGCACACTGTACCCTTTGTTGCTAGCTTTACATTGTTAGGTCACAGTTTATCAGATGAGTCTGTTGACATTAGAGGGCAAAAAAGTTAATAAACATGAAACATGATACAAAATGTACCCACACACCCTCTTTGATTGCCATTTGGTCCTCGGCTCTGGAATGATCTTCCTCAATATGTGCAAGGTAGCACAAATATTAGTAGTTTTAAACTTAATCTAAACATACCTTAATAAAAACCTGCCTTTTTTCTTTGGCCTAAAATCGTAATTGAGATTTTTTTTCCTTCTTCTTTTTTTATTATCTTTCTCTGATCCTATGTTTTCATTATGACTGTATATTGTATACTTTGTATTATTATTATTTTATTAAGAATGTAATTTGTTTGATATGCCCTTGTTTATTTATATATATACCTTTTGTTTGTTTGCTTGTTTTTTTTTTTGTTTGTTTGCTTGTTTTTTGATCTTTTATTTTTACCACTATTATTTTATTTAGGTTTTAATTTCATGTTATTTTATTTTTATTTATGCACATTGGTCAGCTTCTGTTGGATAAATCGTGCTCAATAAATAAATTGAACTTGAACTTGAACTTGGTATCTTGTGCCAGTTTCTCTGTATGTTTCTGTGTACTTCAGCATAACCCCACCACAGTCACAATACATTTATCATGACATCACTTCCTCTAACTGATTCACTGCAAGATAAATACAGTCGATCCTAGTTATCAAGAACAGCTGCCAAACATAGTGTGCATTTTCCCTGTTTTACAGGCTGGGTTGGTTTTGCTATGGAGAAGACACAAAGGCCTTTTTGTTAAATACAGCAGCCTTCAAACCATATGACCTTAAAAAAATGTGTAGGTACGGGGAGCTTTCATCAATCATGACTGACAGCCAGTCTCACCTGAACCTCACAGGCAGATGGGAAAAAAAAGTAACGAGCGAACTTGTATGAACTGTTGAAGGTATTTGACATTTGGGGGAAGTATTCTTTCATAGGGCCCTGAATTTCTAGTGGCACCACTGATTACACATTTTATGAATCTTACAGTAACTCAGTCTACAAAATGTATGGTGTCATAAGACACTGTAGACTGTTTTAACGAAGTAATATAGAAACTATGTAGAGTAATTGTTCTTCACTTCTAAATCAATGATTTACATGAAGTTCAGTTAGTTAGAAGTGTGTGTGTATTAGTGTGTGTATGTGTGTATTAGTGTGTGTGTGAGAGAGAGTGCGAGCAGAGAGAGAGAGCGTGCAGAGAGAGAGAGAGAGCGATATAGAGGCAGACAGGGAAGATGGACAGAGAAACATTTGAACCATTTTGCAATTGCAAGAGAGTCTGTATCTATGTGTAGTTCTGTGCCAGTAGACTGAGCACCCGTTCTACAAAAATGTATGCAGTGCAGTGGGAAACCTGTGTTGACTCAACTGTTCCAACACTAAGAGGCCTATAAGTGGAAGACTGGGTTTTACACAGAAATAAAGACACTTTAAAGGTATTTGTGACCTTAAGTGTAATGTAATTATTCTGGTTTTCACTTCCTACTCAGCAAAACATACAGTAAGAGCCATTTACAGGCTTTTTGAGTTGCATAGCAACGGTGATGGCAGCATATACAAAAACTTCTGTCAATTCGAGGGTTTTCCATGAAGTTCACATAAGTAAGTAAACAATATCTCACTTAAGAATAGTCATAATAAAAAATGGGTTTGTAATTTATGTTTAAATATTTCAAAAATGTTACTTTAATAAACCAAAATTATCTTTTAACATGGAGCTGAGATGTTGACGGAGCTGCTAGACTGCTTCACATTTACCACCAGCTATTGACTCTAGGAGATTCTTTTACTCAGACAACACAGCCAAAGTATGGGGAAATACCTGACTTTTTCTTCTTCTTCTTCTCTCCCTCCCTCCCTCCCTCCATCCCCACCCCTCCTTAAACATCTCTCCCTCCCTCCATAAACACCCCCCCCCCATGTTTCTTTTCCCTGTTGGCATGTATCCCTTGAGGCTGCAATTAGTCACTTCTCAGAATATGGCTGGTGTGTGTTATTGTAGTGTTGGCTGTTCAGTATCAAAAATAGGCCTATCACTGGTTTAATTTAGTTTTCAAATACTGTGACATTCTGTGTTAGCTTGGAGTCAGTCACAGACCTAATTTATTTTTTTTCTACTTTGCTTTTGGATTGACAGGAGCCAGAGTCATGGACCTAGAAAAACACATAACTAATGCCCTTGAAGTGTCTTGTCTGTATTTGCCTTTTTGAGGAAAAAAATGTTAAACTAACTAAAACCAGCAGGTTTAGGAACAGTTTCTTTCCTACAGCTGTTTCCCTGCTGAACTCTACCCCCCACTGAACCTCCATGTCCCCCCACTATGCCACCACTCTCGCCCCCTACCATGCCCCCCCTTCCATGGCTCCCCTTCCATGCCACCACTCACGCCCCCTGAACTCTTCCCCCCTCTGAACCTCCATGTCCCCCTACTACACCACCACTCTCACCCCCTACCATGCCACCACTACCACTACCTCCACGCCCCGTCCCTGTTCACCTCTCCATATCTCCCAATGTCAGTGAACTCTACCCAATCCCTGCATCCACTGGCACTCCACCCAAAACACAAATGTATATTGTCAATACTGTATATCCCCTGTATATCTCTGTGTTATAGTCCATCCGGTATATATCTTGTACATATTGTTCATACATATCATATTTATTAACTTATATATTTATAGCACAACTGTATACTTGTTCATAGCCCATCATATATATTAATAGCTCGACTGTATACTTGTTCATAGTACATCTGTTTATATCCCCCACATAGATTAACAACAAAGTACTCTCATATGTTCATATTGCCTTATTTATTGTACATAATTCACTACAACCATACTCTCTATATTGTATATACTATATTGTGATGGAGTGACCATCACTAGAGTTGTGGGTGTGCTCTGACTGCCATCCCAATGAGCCTGGCTCATACATGTGTAATGACAATAAAGTTGAATCTAATCTAATCTTATCAAATCTAATTAATGTCCATGATATGTACTGTGTCATGTTCATAAAGGGCTCATGTCACCCTTATGTAGGTATCTTTAAATAAAGTGCTACCAAAGATTTTTTTAGTTTTGCACTTGACTTTCAATCTAACTATGTTTTCATCAGAACACATTAGAAGTGATTTAGCATATGCTCCACATTTGCATAAGAGAAGTTTTGTCTCCTTTGATGACTTGTGCTTGGGCCTTCTATGTGACAGTGTAATGTAGCACAGACACATAAGCTTTTATTGTCCCATCGGTGGAAATTTGTTTTCCATTAGCCCTATTTGTGAGAATTCACACCCTTCAGGCATCATGAAAATGTCACCAACGTGTAAGGATGTCACTTCCGGAACCAACGGCGGAACAGGAAGTGGAACACGAGAGAGTTCACTGCTTTGTCTCCGGACGCCGTAACAGAACATAAAGAAATCATTTTACCTATATCTAAATGCCTGATACCACTTACCAGGACCTCAGCCGACAGGCCCCACCCTAATCTAACTATAAAGCTTTATCCGTTGACTTGTGGTTAAGGAGTAAGCCAACCAAAATTATGTAGTAACATGAGTGTCTCTCCTACTAGATATTATTTGGGTTCGACTATGGGGATAGCGTCGCACAGGTTTTGCCAATGGCCGATTTATATTCTGGCTACCATGGTCATAATATGAAAACTAGTCTAGAAAATGGTACAGTGGCCATGCTGCTGCCACAGGTGCTTTTACCTGCTCCTGTCCTAACCCGGCCGCTCAGAGGTGCTGGGCCGGCTGCGTCTGCAGACACATGGCCGATCGAGTTAAACATGAGACAGAAGTCACCCGCCGCTAGATAGTGGCAGTTCCACACGACATGACCAAACCTAGGTGACTAGACAGGGACCCAGGACAGGAATTTACCATCTGCCTGGGTATGAAACTAATCCTAGACAGGGATTACGGAAACACCGTTACCCATATCTACTTTAAACAAGATAATACGTTCATCAGAGACTAAAGTGGATCAGAATAGTAACAGTTTATTAGTCAGGTACAAGGTACTGAACCAAGTTGCAATATCCCGCTTACAGTTAAATCAATGAGTAATATGCAGTTACAAATGGACTATAGAATGACATAGCAAACACAAACAGTCAAAGTATGGACATCGCCTACCTCTACCCAAAAGCGTTTACACACCAGTGTGTGAGTGTCATGGCTACACGACAACTCACCCACATAGTGTGGGAGCATCCTTGGTACAAGATAACTCCAAGAGGTTTCTGTATCTTTCCCTTAAAAGCCCAGTCTTGGTCCTTTGTTCAGAGCACACCAAGAGATGTTATCTTGGGGGCTAGGGGGGCTGGAGACAGCCCACTGCCTCATGTTACCTGGAAACCTTGGAATGTGAGATCTTTATTATAATAACCAGAGTCTGATTCACAACTGAGACCAGTATACCACTCACACTGAGACCATCAGAATGAAACCAAACATGACATATAAATCTCATAGCATTTCTATAATATCATATACTGCTAATTCCCATATCTCTTGTCCTGATGTCGACCTAGGTGCATCCCCCGCTCCATCTGTTGGCAGAGCCCAGATGAGGACACAGTGGGGTGTGGGGCACCTAATTAAAAGATAACACCAGTTAAGGATCTGCTATGGGTTCTCATGGACTGAAACAATAGAACAACTGGCCTTTTGAAGGCCCTCTGGTTTGTCACCAGCCCAGAGCAACTCCTCTCTTTGTGCTGATTGAGTGACCAGACTGCTTGGAGCCTTACAAACGTAAACAGTGTAAACTCAAAAAACAATAAAGGAGACAGCACTCCTAGTCATATATTTTATTGCCTGTTGACAGAAGTGCTGTCTCCTTTATTGTTTTTTGAGTTTACAAGGTTTTAGGTAGCAGCACCCAGTCAAGCTAGTTTGGTGAGGTGAGCGCGTTTATGAACTCTATTGATTTAACAATGTAAACAGTGAAGGTTTATAATGTTTTAAGTGAGTTACATGACCGTCTGACATGAGCGTCTGGACACTGGAAAAACACCCTAGGTGTTTATTTGCATTAAGCCAGAAATACAAAGGAATGAAAAAGAAGTAATGTGGGGTGTGTGGCTATATTCTCTTTGCAGTTTAGAAACTGTCCTACACTTCTGTTACTGCGCAGCCTTCCCTTTCTTTCTATGACACAAAAGAAGCAGAACACCCACACTAGGTTTGGAATAACGTGATTGTTGGTGAACCCCCCTGGGACAGAAAACCTGCGCTAGGCTGAAAATACCTGTTAACATCTGTTAATTCCTCAGTGAGATGACCTGTTCGCCTTAGCTGAAGTTTGAAAAGAAATTTACTTGTTGCTTCAGAAGTTGCTTCAATAGAATGCAACCCTATCCCTGTCTGCACCAGAGTCTGCACTAACAAAGAACCAAAAAAAGCCTAGACTAGGCTTGGAGTACCTGTTACGTACCTCCTACTTGAGAGAAGTGAGATGACCTGTTGACCCGACATGTTGAAAACATTACTTCTTAAAACTGTACTTTCCTGAAAAACATGTCTCAAGGAAATATGACCATTTGCACTGAACTGAATTTTGTATTCACCTTAAAATCAGCAATCCTAAGCCCTAGCCTTCACTATGATAAAATATATCTTGATTCGCTTTTTAGAAAGACTCAAAGCTAATCAAAAGGGGACACAATTATATCACACAAGTTCGTAATGTGGCTTTAATGTCATTTAATCAAAGTGACCTGTTAGGTGTGAATATTGATGATGTCAGCTTCAGATTTCAGATCCTTACATATGCCCATCAGACAATGGTATGTTATTCTCCTTTTGTAAGTCGCTTTGAACAAAAGCATCTGCTAAGTGTAATGTAATGTAATGTAATGTAAATTTGAACTATGGAAATATTTATTTTGATAAAGAGTGAACAGAACAATGATACTATCTCTGGGAGTGTTACCCTGTGGTGTGGATAAGCAATGTTGGTTTACGCACTCAGGTTCAAAGCAAACCCGCTTCTACAAAACCTTTCCCCCAATGTACATGATGCTGTGCCTAGGTAGCACGCATCTGCTAATCACCACACGCTCCTCTGGGACAAAGGCTAATGTAGGCAGAGCGAGCCAATCAAGGCAGCACTGCATGTGTAAATGTGAAAGAAACAAAAATTAAACAAAAAAGCATTTTGTTTAAGGTTGTAAATAGAAATCTAGTAATGTCTGTGCTCCTCAACCCAACCATTGTGTTACTCAGGATATGTACACAGTATGCATGAGGTTACATGTGCATTGGTCAGAGAAATAGCTCAGAAAATCTTTCAAGTATACACAAATCACCACCCACAGTTTTGAACCAAAAAATGCTTGCTTGTTCTTAAGCCAATCCTATTTTTTATACTCAAAACATAAGAGGTAAGCCACATTGGATAGATACTGTTTTAAAACAAATTTTATCTACCATGAAAATACATTTCCTTGAACTATCACATTTTGTAGGTGACATAATTTTTTATTGGGCTTCACGGGTAGGGATTTTCCGTCGTGACATTGATAAACTACCCCAGACCTATCCCTGGCTGCACCAACAAAGGCGTAAAATGTCTAGAGTAGGCTTGGAGTACCTGTTGCGTGACTGCTAATTTCTAAAGGGAGGTGACCTGTTGACCCCATCTGTTAGCAACATCACTTCTTAAACATGTCCTATCTTCGAACAAAACTCCTCCCATCCCAGTAACTTCTTGTTTAGTTCCCTGCAATCAGGTAGACATGTTTGTTGTGTAATGGCCAAAAATGAGAGACTGAGAAAGTTTCTGTTCTTCAGGCCATCAGAGTCCTCAACATGCACATGCCTGCCAGTGTAAAAGCTACATAGCCTGTTATTTTTCACTGCCCAGCTATGCATAGTTAGCAGTATATTTCGGCCTACATGTATTTATTTTTAATATGTATTTATTTAATTATGAATATTAGTATTCTCTAAATGTATCTTTTTTTCTGCACAGTTATGAAGTTAACCAGTCTACATTCCACTGTGAGTTGTACATGTTATAACTGTGTATGTGAGAAATAAATCTATCATATCTCATCTTAATGACTTTTTAACATTTCAGAAGTCAAAAGGGTGCACAATTGTATCATAAAAGATCTTAATGTGTCTTTCATGTCATTAATCAGTTACCTGTTAGGTGTAATATTGATGGTGTCAGCTTCAGATTTTTGATTCTTATATATGCCTATCAGACCGTGGTATTTATTTTGATAAAGCAGAGCAGAACAATTATACTATCTATGGGAGTGTTACCCCGTGGTGTGGATAAGCAACGTTGGTTTACGCACTCAGGTTCAAAGCAAACCCTCTTCTACAAAACCTTTCCCTCAATGTACATGATGCTGTGCCTAGGTAGCACGCATCTGCTAATCACGCTCCTCACACGCTCCTCTGGGACAAAGGCTAATGTAGGCCGAGCAAGCCAATCAAGGCAGCACTGCATGTGTAGATGTAAAAGAAACAAAAATTTAACTAAGAAACATGCATTTAATGTTGTAAATAGAAATCCAGTAATGTCTGTGCTCCTCAACCCAACCATTGTGTTACTCAGGATATGTACACAGTATGCATGAGGTTACGTGTGCATTGGTCAGAGAAATAGCTCAGAAAATCTTTCAAGTATACACAAATCACCAGCCACAGTTTTGAACCAAAACATGCTTGCTTGTTCTTAAGCCAATCCTTTTTTTTATACTGAAAACATAAGAGGTAAGCCACATTGGATAGATACTGTTTTAAAACAATTTTATCTACCATGAAAATACATTTCCTTGAACTATCACATTTTATAGGTGACATAATTTTTTATTGGGCTTCACGGGTAGGGATTTTCCGTCGTGACATTGATAAACTACCCCAGACCTATCCCTGGCTGCACCAACAAAGGCGTAAAATGTCTAGAGTAGGCTTGGAGTACCTGTTGCGTGACTGCTAATTTCTAAAGGGAGGTGACCTGTTGACCCCACCTGTTAGCAACATCACTTCTTAAACATGTCCTGTCTTCGAACAAAACTCCTCCCATCCCAGTAACTTCTTGTTTAGCTCCCTGCAATCAGGTAGACATGTTTGTTGTGTAATGGCCAAAACTGAGAGACTAAGAAAGTTTCTGTTCTTCAGGCCATCAGAGTCCTCAACATGCACATGCCTGCCAGTGTAAAAGCTACATAGCCTGTTATTTTTCACTGCCCAGCTATGCATAGTTAGCAGTATATTTCGGCCTACATGTATTTATTTTTAATATGTATTTATTTAATTATGAATATTAGTATTCTCTAAATGTATCTTTTTTTTCTGCACAGTTATGAAGTTAACCAGTCTACATTCCACTGCGAGTTGTACATGTTATAACTGTGTATGTGAGAAATAAATCTATCATATCTCATCTTAATGACTTTTTAACATTTCAGAAGTCAAAAGGGTGCACAATTGTATCATAAAAGATCTTAATGTGTCTTTCATGTCATTAATCAGTTACCTGTTAGGTGTAATATTGATGGTGTCAGCTTCAGATTTTTGATTCTTATATATGCCTATCAGACCGTGGTATTTATTTTGATAAAGCAGAGCAGAACAATGATACTATCTCTGGGAGTATTACCCTGTGGTGTGGATAAGCAACGTTGGTTTACGCACCCAGGTTCAAAGCAAACCCTCTTCTACAAAACCTTTCCCCCAATGTACATGATGCTGTGCCTAGGTAGCACGCATCTGCTAATCACCACACGCTCCTCTGGGACAAAGGCTAATGTAGGCAGAGCGAGCCAATCAAGGCAGCACTGCATGTGTAAATGTGAAAGAAACAAAAATTAAACAAAAAAGCATTTTGTTTAAGGTTGTAAATAGAAATCTAGTAATGTCTGTGCTCCTCAACCCAACCATTGTGTTACTCAGGATATGTACACAGTATGCATGAGGTTACGTGTGCATTGGTCAGAGAAATAGCTCAGAAAATCTTTCAAGTATACACAAATCACCACCCACAGTTTTGAACCAAAAAATGCTTGCTTGTTCTTAAGCCAATCCTATTTTTTATACTCAAAACATAAAAGGGTAAGCCACATTGGATAGATACTGTTTTAAAACAATTTTATCTACCATGAAAATACATTTCCTTGAACTATCACATTTTGTAGGTGACATAATTTTTTATTGGGCTTCACGGGTAGGGATTTTCCGTCGTGACATTGATAAACTACCCCAGACCTATCCCTGGCTGCACCAACAAAGGCGTAAAATGTCTAGAGTAGGCTTGGAGTACCTGTTGCGTGACACCCACAATAGAAAACGTTTTACTTCTCCATGTTCTCAAACTGTTGTGTTGCATATATACAGTAAGCACGGGGTTATGCGTGACATTGGTCAGAGAAATAGCTGAAGAAGTCTTTGACGTATCATACACAAATCACCCACAGTTTTAAATCAAAGAGGAAGCTTGCTTCTTTTTAAGGCAATCCTATTTTTTACACTCACAACATCAGTTAGGCACATTATCCAGATACCGTTTTTGAACAATCACACTAAGGTTCAAAGCAAACCATCCTCTACAAAAACCTTTCCTCCACTTTAGATGATGCAATGCACAGGTATCTGCTAACCAACACATGCACCTCTGGGACAAAGGCTAATGTAGACAGTCCTTTTTACATTACAGTACACTACACTTAGCTGACGCTCTTATCCCGAGCAACTTACAGACATTTACAGGGTTTCAGTTACAGTCCCTGGAGCAGTGTGGGGTTAGATGCCTTGCTCAAGGGCATCTCGAACCGGCAACCTTCCGATTGCAAGACCAACTCCCTAACCACTAGGCCACAGTCCTCTTAAAGAATCACATTTATTATTATTATTATTATTATTAATAATAATAATAATAATAATAATAATAATAATAATAATAATAATAATAATAATAATAATAATAATAATAATAATAATAATAAAAACTTCTCATAGTAGCTTAACATGTATTAAATGTCTTTGGTGTAGGCCTTGTCATCTGTCTGGAATTTGGAACATTTAGACATGGCAAATTACTTAATGACTGCTTAAGTTAGCAGAGACTAGATCCTACCCCCTGGACAGGGACCCAACTTATGGTGGTTGGAAGGAAGGGATATCGATAAGCCTACAAACAAACTTATGGGAGCCAAACTGGAGGAGGTGATGATGACAGAGAAAGTGGCATCAATGCACCAGCACGCATGGAGGGTGAATCGGGGTTCTGTCGAGTTGAGCTGCTTCGTCGAGATGAGCAATCCACAGCTGAATTCGACAGAAAGGTACTATCTATGTAACCCTACTACTAACCCTAACCTAACTTTCCAAAGTGCACTTGCCCAGTAGCCCAACTTGACAAGTAGCCCTGTTTGTAGAACACCAGAATCAAACTGAAGGTGGTAAGGATAGAGGGAACTGAAGGTGGTAAGTATAGAGTAGGGAACACATCAGTTCCCGATGCAGCAAAGAAGCCAAGAAAGGTATGCCATTATGAAACAAATAAAGGGCGCTGATCAGGGGGGCGTAATGAGTGAGTCACGTGGCATTACAGTCTTTCTCATAGAACCTTTGCAAAATCTTTTATTTCCTTCAACTATTGTTCCTGAGTTTTAGTGGTAGTTCTTTACCCTGGTAAACCCGCCCCTTATACATCATTTCATTTTGTGCAGAGGGTCTGAACCAGAATCTCTTGAGGGTCATGTAGTCGTTAGAGGGTGTGTTCATTAGTCATGACGTTGACCTTGTGTGCTACATTTGAATTGCAGTGCGTAGGTAGGCTAATTGCATACATGACGACCAGGTGTTAGCGATTGGGTAAAGGCAGACCCAGAGTCCAGAAAGAAATTGTTTCTGACGGTATCTGGTCCAGACCCTCTGTACAAAATAAAATGAAGTATGAGGGCTGGTTTACTAAGCTAGTAGTTCTTATCTATTTGATGAATCCAAAATTGGGTGGATGACAGTAACTGACAAAACCTTTTTTGCAGCTGAAAACTTTGCTTAAGAAATCAGTAAAACTGTCCTTTTTTGACTGCAGAGATCAATATAAACACAAGCTTCATTAGAATAAACATATAGATAGCGCACATGTAGAATATATAAAGATAGTTAACAGAAAGTTATGTTATAATGGAGATGGAATGTAACTTGGTCTTTCTTTGCCATATGGAGCCTTTAACAGTTTTTTATTTATATTTTAAACAGGGAAATGCTTTGTGACCATGAACGATTGTCATGGAGACTAGTGTTTTATCACTGTTGTCTGTTGTCATTGACCATACTTATTATACTTATTTTAGACATGTTTCTGACACACCCACTTTAATGTGCCACTTTTCTATATTCTCATGCCATTTAAACATCTTAGCATTTTGGCCTCTGTATGTAGATTAAGGGGTGCCATTTTGTTTTCTTTATTGGCCTCAGAATATTATATTGAAAGCACCATGGTGAACTATCACAAGGCTTGAGACAGCTATGTGGGGTATTCAGTCTCTCTGGGTACTTGTCATTTGAGCATTGAGATGAATGAGACATTGCAAGTTGATTTTACAGGTTATTTTATGTATTTATTAATTTAAATATTTTGAATAAAATACAAGAATATCATTATAAAACAATGATTAGGCCATCTCTAACAAGAGAGCAGAAGGAAAAGAAACCTACTTACAGAAACCTTCAAAGTAGATTAACATTGACATTCACCTTTCCACCACAGTACAGTACATTTAATTCAGTTTCAAGACAAGGCAATGGTTCCACCAAAGCTTCAATTTAAAAAAGGAAAAAAACAAACAAAACATTGGTCTGTTGTAAAGCTTAATTACCCTTACCCTGCAGTCAATTCATAGCATTCACAACACTGACAACATCAGCAAAGAAAATAGCCCTTGACCAAATCAGAAGAACAAGCAACAGTAAGCATGTAATCCGCTTGTTGTGTCACAGGTGACATGGTCATGTTCATAGGCTACATACAACAAAGTCAATTTCTGCAAGTGTTCATTAATATACAAGTACGAGATGAAAATATTGCATTGTATGCTTAATTTGGCTTCAAATGAACCCTTAAGGATTCTCTGCATAGGCTGTTTTTTTAGAAACACACAGAAAATTCAAATCTGACAAAAAAAATCAATTACAACATTTACACAATATCAAGACCATGTTGTGCCAAAACAACTGCTCACACACACGTTGGCACTGGTCCTTTGATTTGCCGATTCTGGTTCTGAGCCGCGAGCAGAACCTGAACACAGAGCAGGAGAGGAACCGTGAGAGGGCGTCGCTCACTGGATCTGGTCGAGAAGCGGCTGGCAGTCATTCAGGCGGTCCAGCTGCTCCACGGCCGCGATGAGCCCCTCGACCCGCTCCTGGGGGAGCACGGTGCCGGCGTTGCCGCGGAACTTCTTGCGCAGGCTCTCGTCGCTGAGTGGGTTGCGCCAGTGGCCGTAGAAGGTGTCGCAGCGTCCGATCATCACGTCGCCGCCCTCCAGCGTCACCACCACCTCACCGTACATGCGGTCGAAGTTGGCCGGGTTGTCAGCTGGGTGCTCGACTCGCACCCGCGCCAGCAGAGCGTGCAGCTCGGGCCGTCGCAGGGCCTCCTCGGAGAACGACCGCACCGTCACCTCGCCGTCCAGCAGCGCCGTGCAGGCGTTGAACTGGAACGAGTGCCGCGCCTGGTGCTCCGACTCTGGGAATGGACGGTTGATGTACTTGGACGGCGGCACGCGCAGCAGGATCTCGCGCACCGCCCCCGGGGACACCCGCCCGCCCGACAGCCCCACCAGGGCCTCGTGGACGGTGGCGGCCGCGTCCGCCACCCAGTGCATCCCCAGGTGTGCGGGGAAGCGCTTGAAGCCCATGTCCTGCTCCTCCAGCAGGAAGCGGTGAGGCTCGTGCCGGTCGTCGGGTGACGGCAGGGCTCGCGGGGCATAGTCCTCGTAGAAAGCACCGAAGCCCGCCACCCCGGGCACGGCATCCAGCACCAAGGGGCTGGCCTCCAGACCTCTAGAGGCCAGC
>CM050202.1:6071273-6133773 GCA_027475355.1 Coilia nasus
CAGTCCTTATTTATACTGCTGGACTCCCTAAAAGCCTATTGATATGTGTCAAGAGTGGAATTTCCACTGTCCATCTCACATTTTTTTCCATTACAAATGGGTGGGGTTTCTGTCCAGTGCAGCCGGAAACGTATTGTTTCCGACTGGGGTCAGTGATGTCACCTCAGAGGGGGGACACTGAGAGGGCTGGTCCAGGGGTTGAGGAACCTCCCCCTAGTCGCCATCATCTCTCCTATAAACTTAGAGCATCTTATCCCAAGATCTCTATACTTCAGATTGAGCACCTTCATCAGGTAAGTGTCTTCTACCTGCTCTGCGCTCCTGTCAGGTGTGAGGTTTGTTAGCTTTTTCTTTCATTTCTGCAACTTTTATTGATTTCTTTTCCCACTATTATCCTCTAACATTTTGTGAGCTTGTATATAAAATACTTATATTTCACTAAAATATGCACAATATATGTAATATTTGTCATTTATGATGTGCTATAGTATTTGTTGATTCTTTGTGTGTTAAGTAAACACAAGTAAAATAGCCTATAGTTGTTGTTGTTGTTATTATTATTATTATTATTATTATTATTATTATTATTATTATTATTATTATTATTATTATTATTATTATTATTATTATTATTATTATTATTATTATTATTATTATTGTTATTATTACGTAAAATCTGCACAGACAAAGAAATAGACTAATATTCAAGACAAGATTTCTGTAATTGTCATTGTAGTTAGTAAAACTTTTTATATTACCTTATACATAATATTTAAGATATTAAATGAAAATATAACACATGCTTTCTGATAGTCTGAAAAACTGTGCCATGTCTAAAATTGTGAAAAGTCTGTTAAAGATAAGATTAAGATAACTTACAGTAAGCAGAGTCCAGAAATCACAAGTCAGAAACCAGACGGCTGTAGGGAGGAGATGAGGGTCAGACAGCAGTGCACACACAGACACACACAGACACACACGTACTCAGGCTGTCTTAACACTCCGAGCATGTGCATAGACTGGGTGCTGTGTGTGTGTGTGTGTGTGTGTGTGTGTGTGTGTGTGTGTGTGTGTGTGTGTGTGTGTGTGTGTGTGTGTGTGTGTGTGTGTGTGTGTGTGTGTGTGTGTGTGTGTGTGCGCGCGTGTCTGTGTGTGCGGCATCCTCATCAGGTTACTCCTGGCTCCTGTCACAGAACAGTACACTGCAACTGTGTGACTAAGTGAGAAGGAAACATATATGATAAATGGTAAACACACCTGCGAGAGACGTGTAAGAGGGACAGAGGGAGAGAGAGGGAGGGAGGGAGGAGGGAGAGATGGTAAGGGAAGGAGGAGAAAAGGAAAGACACTAAAGGCAGAGAGAGCTAGATGGGAGGGGAGGAGAAGCAGGAAAGTTTAACTTGGCAAATACAACAGGAAGGCTAACAATTTTTCAAGCATCACTCTGAATAAATGTTTGTATGTCTGATACAAATTTAGATATGTTGTTCATAAAAACCAGTGCTGAAAAAAAGCCACTCAGTGGCTTTCTTGTAAATTCATCAACTGGAGTAGTAAAGTCTTGTGTGGATATTTAATTTTCAAAACAGGAATTAGTAATGTTGGAGTTTGCCAGAATTGTTCTTACAGTGACTACAATACTACAATACTAAACCCACTACATGTCAGCTACTTTTTTCTGGTGTTAGGCTACAATTTCATCCTTTATTGAAACTGGAAATTTTGATCGAGGCATATATTAATACACATATCACACATTAATTTTGACCTGTTGTTCTGAAACAGTGACCGCACACAGGTGTCTAGGAATCAATGTTTTGCTGTTATAGCTGAATTGGCCTGTAGAGGGAGCTCTATGGCTAGAGCCGTTTATAGAGCAGGGTCTGAGCGAATGTAAAGCTTGGTTTCCTTGTTTCTTCCTCCTTCCAGTTAAAAGCGTAACATCCTTGAATGACAAATCAAGTATATCTCAAACTCTGCACCAAATGAAACTTTACCATTAGCGACAGTGACATTGATTCTATTAATAAAAGGGCAATGAAGTGAATATTTTCCTTGTGTGATAGCGAAAGGGTTTTGAGTTCAATTGTAACTCAGTGTAGAAAATAAGGTTGTATTTGAATTAAATGGAATTTGCTAATAATTTATGACTCTCGGTGTCTTCCCTGATCTCTGCATAAACACCTAGTTCGCCGATAATGCAGTTAAATATTATTGTCTTGTCATTTAGGAAGAAAAACCGACAAAAAAAACCTAAATGGCCAGCGCAGATGGATTTCCTGCCAGTTTCTACAGTGAGCCGGGTGTGCTTGGGCTTCTGGCCAACGGCATCAGCGCATTCCTCGTGCTTCTGCAGAACTTTCATGGCGCCCACACTGGTATTACGGCACAGGGAGTGGAGGACATCCTTGCAGGTACCGATGACGCAATCATAATAAATGATGATGACGAACTACACTTTCCCTTTTCACTCCTATGTCAAACTGAGCTTTTACCAATTGCCTATTTACTTATTTTATTCAAAACCTCTTGAAAATATAAAATTTAAAGACTTCTGTTTTGGCAATTATTTGTTCTATTAGTTCGCATAACCCTCCAACTCTCCCTTCAAAAATTAATCATGCATTGTGTAGCACTGTTTTACAAGTATAAGGGACATAAGCATTTGGGTAAAAATGTTGCAATTAAGATGAAAGTGAGAACATAAAAAATCTGTACTATTAGTGAGATAAGTGAAAGTATATATGTTTTTCTCTAGTTTGCTTTTCTTGTACTGCCCATGCAGGTAGGACTGGACATTCTCTGATGTGTACTGATAGTCATCTTCTGATGTGTATAATCTTTTCCTGTTGGCTCATCCTGCTTGTAGGTGTACACCTCATCCTGATTGGCGGCTTGTGTCAGCTCGTGGCCGGCTTCCTGTCGTACCGCAAGTATGACCACCTGGGTGGCACGGCCTTCGTCGGCTATGCCGCGCTGTGGATGAGTTATGGCGCCACACGAATCTTTCAGGGTGCTGTCACGCCCATTTCCATGAACTCGACCAATGCCTCCATAGCGACAGGAGAAGTGTCTGTGAACATACATGTAAGTGAAATGGCTTTCTTGATGGAGAACGCCACTATGCCCCCTCCGACTGAAGCACTACTCGACTTCGTTCGTAAGTCAGCCGTCGCCGGGCTGCTCCCTTACATCCTCCTCTCCTTCACCCTGGCCTTCTGTTCAGCCACCGTCAACTACATCATGCCCTTCGTGTTTGGAGCCATCACTGCTACGCTGGTGTTCGAGGCGGTGGGCGCCATGGCTGGCCATTGGGCTTTGGTGGTGTCTGGCGTCCTGGAGCTGGTCATTCTTCTGTGCGCCATCTATGGCTCGGCAGCCCTTCTCATCAAAGGCCTGGCGCAGCGCTACATCCTGAAGGGCTTCGGCAACCCACTCTTCAACGTGCTCCTCCTGGGCACGGCTAACTCCGGCAGCTCGCAGAGCCTGGGCCAGGAGAAGAAGAAGAACACCAAGTACGCCGAGCCCATGGCACTGGGCTACTTCTGCGACACCGTCTCGCCGTTCATCTTCGCCTTCTACGCCTTCCACTACTTCCCCACGTTTGCCGTGGGCGCAGTGTGGATCTCCATCAACTCTGCCTCACAGCTCCTCTCCAGCTTCTACGGGTACCTGCGCCAAGACACCTACCACGCTGCCAAATACGGCCTTCATGGCACGTACTGGCTGGTGAAGGCCTGGGAGGAGTTTGTGGTGTCCATGTTCCTGATGCAAGATGACGCGGCGTCCGGACGCCTGGGCATGGTGGGTGACTGGTTCTTTGTGGCGTCGGCCATTGTCCTCTGCGTGGTCAGCCTAAACATGGACACCTTGGAGCTGCTGCACAACCTCTTCTTCCTCCTGCTCACCGTCTCCACCATCTCTCAGATCCCGCTCCACGGCTACTACTACTTCTTTGGCGTGGCGTGCTCGCTCTTCACAGCGGTGTCGCTGTACGGCACGTTCGCCCGCCTCATCAACTCCATCGCTGAGAAGTCGCTCATCCGCATCGGCCCACAACCGGTCTCCACGGCCCAGCTTCAGGCGATGCTTAGCGGGCTCAGCCAGTGCAAGGGAGCCCTGGCGAAGAGGGAGCTTCAAGAAGGGACCCGCTGCCAGCTTCCAGACACTCTCTTCTACCTCACCAATGGGATCGCAGCCCTTTCGGCCATTCACGCCCAAGACCCATCCCCGTCCTTCCTGCACATGACCGTGCCTTGGGTCCTCATCCCCGGGGCCATCATCCAGGCCTTCGTCAGCCGCCTTCAGGTGCAAAAAGGAAAGCGCTTCGGCTCAGTCATCCCCTTCTTCTACGCAGCTATCTGGGCTACCTGGGCCTGGTACAGATTTGCAGGTAATGCACCCGGATGTGTGTGTTGTAGGTTTTTTGTGTGGTCTATGCGTCACTAAGTTTCACATAGACCTAACTGTGATGTTTATTTTTTGTAGGACATCTGCTGCACATCTTCCCTGGAAATGCACAAGGATTTTCAGCTGGAGCTGTGGCCTTTTTGGTGATAAATGGCTTCATCATGCTAATAGGTAATTGTTTACCTAAGGCTTATGCTACTTTGGCCTGTACTATCAAATGTAATTAAAATGCAAATTGTGTGTAACAAAAATCTTACTTCATATAATTTCTAATTATTAATTATTATTGTAGATTAGTTATTTAAATGGTATTTATTTGTAATTTGTCTGTCTGCAGCTGCTTACAGCAATCTGGTGTTGTTGTTCCTGACCATCATCATGGAGGTTGTGTTGGTGTGTTTTCTACTTTCAACACTTGGGACTCTGCCCTACCAGCTAGAGAGTAAGTGACCAACATTAAACTGATTTCTTGTGTAGCACCAGTTGTATACATAGTTTGTTAATAAGGAAGAAAAAGACATGATGTCCATATAACAATCTATTTTTATTCTTTTACAGTTGCCATGCTTGCCATATTTTCTATTATCTGCCTTTATGGGGCTTTGGCATCCCTTGTAAACTGCATCTTCAACAAAACACTTATTCCAATGGGACCAGCTTTGGTCAAGGTACAGTGAAATGTTTATTTATACTTTAATACTTTATTAATACTTTAAGGTAAATCAGTGCATTTTAAGATCATTTTTTTTTTTCGTAACATATATTAAAGTCACATACATACTGACAGACTACTGCAGCTGAGTGAAAGAATCAGTTAAAGTATCTGACTGATGTCTCCATGACAACAGAACAAGAAGAAGAAGGTAGAAGCTCCAGCTCTTCCCTGTCCCGTGGCAAATTCTCGTCTGACGAGTGGGATCATGCAGATCGCCAAAGCCCTGGATGAGGGTGGTGTGTGTGGAATTCCCACAGATACAGTCTACGCCTTGGCTGCCTCCTGCAAAAATCCTGCTGCCATCGAGAGAATTTACAACATCAAAGTAAGATCTCAACATTATTTAACCGGCATTTGAATCATTTACCAAGCACACTCACTATTTGGTTCCACTATGCTTCTGGATGCCGTTTCAAAAAGAGGCATTTTTTTGTTTCTGGGTTTACTGAGTTAGATACTGCAATGACGGCAGTATTTTTAGAAGCAATTTTCTACGCAAATTCGAAGCTGTCCCCCAGAAAACATACACTGAGAATTGCAACAGTGCTCCTTTCAGATCATCACCATCATCATCATCATCATCATCCTCTTCTGCCTCCTCAGGATCGGCCACTGGAGAAGCCTGTCTGCATCTGCATCGCTAATGTGGAGCAGCTGGTTGCAGCCAAGCCACCCTTCAGTCCTCTGCTGTGGGAGTTCATGAGGAACGTCTACCCAGGAGGCATTAGCTGTATCATCGCCAAGGGAGACTGGCTCTACAGACTTGGTGAGTGGCCTCTCACCAAAACATAAAGTTCACAGTTCAAAATTGAAAATTTTAGCATTCTTTTGTGATGTAATAAAAATAACGAAAGCTTGGAAGAACTAACTGTAATGTTTAGTATCAGTTTAATATATGTATCTTTTGAAAGTGCAAAGACCTACAGAAAGGGAATCACAAAGAGCATACTTTTTAATCAGTGCTCTGCAACAATGCTGCACTGACTGACATCTAATATGCACGACATGCATGACTCCTATGTGCTGCATGACTGATGGTACTGCATCTTGACCCATCCTGTTTTAGGTGTGGGTGGGGCGTATGACCGCGTTGGCACCAAGGACAGCATCATGATCCGCGTGCCTGACCACACTGTGACCATGCACCTGTGTACCCTCACCGGCCCCATCGCCATCACCTCGGCCAACCCCAGTGGGGAGCCAGACAGCCTCCACCATGACATGGTTGTCTCGTAAGTACCAGAATGCATATATGAGAAAACATACGTTTACCCAATATACCTACTCTAATGTTAAATTATAATACTGTCGTAGAAATAAGCTTTTGGCTTGATTATGTATATTGAAGTGCCTACGTGTTGCCGATTATCTACAGTATTACAAGATTGGTCAGTTGCACTAGTCACCTTTTCACAGCTGAATATCAGTCACTTTTTAACGAGACAACAGACGGAAACCTTTGAAGAAATTTGAACAGTTTTGCACACAAACCAATGCACACATCAAATTACTATGGCCCAATATTAAAAACCCAATGGGGTCATCTTAGCCTATCTGGTAGCAGTCTTTTATACCTCTAGACTACTGCTGTGCCTAGTTGTGGACTACGTAAATTCCATGACGTTGTAAGCTATTGTGTATATGGCCATTCAGAGGCCTCCCCAGAGATCTGCCTCGGGTAATTTGAACACTTAACTGACAGAGATTAACAAAAGAATCTTTGCCTCAAAATATGCCTTAATCGTAGGCTGTCCATATACCAGCCAGTCAACTAAAGGCTGGCACAAACTCTCTGTCCTCCATTTGCAATGGGTTCTGTAGCCTCTTAGCGGTCACCGTATCGCCGGCGCTACGACTCACTGTGACCGAAAAAAAAATGTAACTACAACATTACAACATTACTACGACATTACAGAAAGTCTTTAGTAACACATTATAACTTGGTCATCACCATTCTGGTAACAACAAAGTTATAATAGGGGTGCATCTCAAAGGGTTAAAAATAAAAGCACCTTTCAAGAAAGACATCAATCAGCATTGACTGCCAGAGATTACAGCTTAAATCTTGGAAAGGCACTAAAGGCGGCACACTGGGTATCAGAGGTTCCACCCTGGGCACTCCTCTGAGTCCTCCCCTGGCTTGTGGCTTCTGAGGCCTATTACATTACTCCTGAGTCAGTGACACGCATCAGACAGCTTCTCGGAGATTACAGTATCTCAGTATTCCTGTCCATGTTTACTTTCAGTTGTGGTTGCATTCAATTACCTCTTTGTCAAACAGCCACTGAATGGCTTTTATCAATTCTGATAAACAGTGTATATTGTTCCTGCTTTTGAGTTTGGGAGCGGCCTA
Source organism: Coilia nasus (assembly GCA_027475355.1). Taxonomy (NCBI): domain Eukaryota; kingdom Metazoa; phylum Chordata; class Actinopteri; order Clupeiformes; family Engraulidae; genus Coilia; species Coilia nasus. The sequence goes on from CM050202.1 coordinate 6,078,752, forward strand.
TGTCGTGACAGAGCCCTCTAATAATGTAGTCTATTTACAAAACATAGGGAGGTCCATTTTTTATTTTATCGTGGGGTTTTCCAGGAGACACATTTACTGTAATAAAGTTTCCTGCATCCTTCTAATCAAAGCCAAAGACCCTACATAACACACTAACTCACCCCTGTTCAAAAATACAAACTGCTGTTGACGTGGCATTCAGAAGAGGATAAGAGCTTCCGTGTGATGTGGAATTAAAGTGTGTTCTTTCATTACAACAGGCGTTTGGGTCACAAGCTCCAGGGCGTCCTTTGCGATGGTGAATCTGCTGAGGTGGCCCCCTCTACTGTGGTCAACTGCCTAAGAATCGATGAAGGTAACTTGGATGGAGAAATGCTAGCTTATTTTTTTACATTTACAGTACATGTACATCAATAGCTAGATACTCTTATGCTACATTACTCATAGATGAGGAGCAATGCAAACAAAATAGCCAAAATAAATAATGAAAATCCAAATAAATAACAAATAAGTAGCCATAGCAAACTGTAAACAGGTCTGAACATTATATGTCCTGAAATAATGGCTGATGATGTCGTTGAATGATTTTGCAGGAATCATTACATTTGTGAGAGAGGGCTGTGTTCCTACTGCCAAGGTTCAACAGATATTTGAGAGAGTGAAGAACAGCATGGCATGAAAAACCTTTAACCACCACCACCAACAACAACAAGAACAACACTAAAAATGCTTTCTTACTTTATGTCCCCAGTGGAATGTGTATTTGTGTTTTGTGTATATGTGAAATGTATTTCTTCCTCTATTTCCACATGTTTTTCTCATGCATATGCTGGGCATATGTGCTGACTGTTATTTGCTTACGTACCATACCAGTCTTACCAGGTGCCAAATGAACTATCTTGTGAACTGTAGTGTAGTCAGTGGCATATTGGATTAAAATACAATGTATGATTAAAAACAATGTATCACTAGTACCTATGGTACAGTTAATCAGTGCAGTAACCAGGATGATGTGCAATATTAATATTAAAAAAATAACACTAAATGACTTCACATTCAGGGTATCTCAGCATATATTTAATGTCTTACTATTATATTCTATATATTTACTATATACTTTTGCCGTCTTTGTATTTATTCATGCTTTTTATTCACAGTAATAAAATATTTGTGAGGAAATTTTCTGAGAAAGTGAATTATTAAAGATATGAGCTACAAAACAATGCCAGTTCTCTCCATATGGTGTTACAGTTTTTCTCAATTGCTTAAACACATTTTCTGAAAACATGCCTCATACTCTCAGAACTCTACACACAAAGTCAAAAAAACACACACACAATGGGCAAAACCCCTCACTTCTCTAGCAAAATGAAACTTTGCATTCAAAACAGCATTATTTCTTCTCAAAATGCTATTTTGTTGTCAAATGACAAACACAAACCATCATATGAATAGACATTTATAACAACCGGTTGAACACTGATGTGCTAAATGTAAAACACTATGATAAATGGAAAACACTTCTTCTCCATTCATGATAATGATTTAGGTCTTTTTTTGTTCAGTGTTACACTTGCTACAGACAGTACATACATAAGTGTGCTATATTTTAGAATATTGTTTTTATACTCAGAACGCACATAAACATTGTTACAAATATATGTTATTTTTCCCACAAAAACAGTGTACACACTTTGCATCCCAATCAACACAAAGCTGCACCTACAGTGGTCTACATGCAACACAACAGAATTATTTACTGTAGCCTATACAGTTATAGCCTATAAAAATTACGCTGCATCCTTTCTTCTGTTTTTGTGTGGCCACAGCACCTCATCCACATCTCATGCAATGTTTTTCCTGGCCTAGCAGCGAATCCATCCATGAAAAGCATCAATTGCTATATTTCCACATGCGTCTTCCATAGCTTAGAGAAAGGGTATACGCATTTGTGGATTTTGGTCATACACTTTCATCTCCAGTCAAAAAAATCCTCATTTGTGTTGAGGATTGTAGAATATGGAGAGAGATATTACGTAAACAACTAAACAACTACTGTAAAATAATTTCGTTGACCAAATGGTCAACCAAAATGACTCTGATCTCATCAGAGATTACTGTCCCTTTTCGTCCTCGTCGGTGTCCTCCCCGTCCTCCTCTTACTCTCACTCCTCTAGCTGTGGCTCTGCCTCTTCCAAAGCTCTGATAGCTAATTGTAAACCTGTGTGACAGGTGTTTGCCGATGTGATGAGTCAGTGTACATAATAGGGCAATTGACTTTAGAATTTTGAATCACTGTGTGTTCCTTGTGAAAACAAGAGATTTCTGTCATGAAAATTGTGCCAAACGCAGAGAATTGTCTATAGTGTTTTGAAAAAAGTGTGTTTTAGAACTGCAATTTGAGTGTAAAGCAGGAATTGTGTTTATAGTTTAGCAGAATTGGTTCATGGGGTTGGTGAATGAGTTACATGTTGTGGTCATTGTGTCTGAAGTACAAGGAATTGTGTTGAAAAAATTGAGAAAAACTGTAAACCTTATCATGCCTGTATGATAATATGTTTATGACCACATATACAGGATGAATGTGAGCGGACCTTCATAGAGGACTTTCAACAAACATAATCTGGTGCAATCCAGAACAGATATATCTCTGCTAAACATTAGAGTATGTACTGTATGACCTAAAGAAGCCCTTTGGATGGAAGTTGAAACATACAACTTATCTTCTTTGACTACCATGACCTGGATGAATATGAATCTTTACAGACATATTAGAATATGTACAATTTGCCTTTGTATACATGTGTTGATTTACTGGTAACGTTTTATTTGAAGATTCCTTTATTAATCTAATCTACATACAACAACATGTAATATAATGTCCACTGTACACTGTACACTGTACATACCTAACACTAACCCTAACCCTAAACCTATGGTACAGTGTAAGTACATAACATATTGTCTCATACTTTGTTGCACTGTACCTGATTAATGTAACAGGATCAGTAAAATAACCTTGCATTTTACTTGAGGAACCCCAAAATAAACCAATTTCCTTGCATATTGTTTTTATTGCTTTGTATGTTATTGTTTAATTATCTTTATTACTTGATTCCCAATTCAGACTGAATCACCAAGATGAAATCTCACACATGATGGTGATAGTTGAAGATTAATTGCATACAAAGGCTTTTATTAAAGTATCATGATCATTTGAATCTTTTAGTGTACTCTACTTACAAAGAAAAGTGCTTCAAAGACAAATTCTCTACTCATTGTAGGTGTCAGTGCATACACAGAAAGATTCACGAGAAGAGGTTTCAAAATAGACATAAAGGCAACAAATTATTATTATTATTATTGTTGTTGTTGTTGTTGTTGTTGTCAAAACAAAGACATATGGCTTTTCTATTAAAATGTTTACCAATTATCTGGGTCTGTCAGCAAACCACATACTTTGAGCACCCCCCTGGATCATAGACATAACCTGTCCACGTCTTCTATGTGACCTTACTCCCTGGATCATAGACATAGCCTGTCCACGTCTTCTGTGTGACTTTACCCCCTGGATCATAGACATAACCTGTCCACGTCTTCTATGTGACTTTACCCTCTGGATCATAGACATAACCTGTCCACATCTTCTATGTGACTTTACATCAAATGGTTTTCCTCTAAGTAGTCCATTACATAAGTGATGCAACAGGTGCATACTATATAAATTACATGTGATGAGATCTATCACACATTGCACATCAGAATAAGCTGTCATAGCATCCAAAATTCACCCTGTAATTCATCCTGTGTTGACATTACACTGAGAGGAATAAGATGACATCATTAAATGCGGGTCTGGGGGTCAAAACGTCAAACCATGAAATATTATGTGCTTTCACCTTTGCCATAAATCTGAGACAATGGTTGCAAAAGCTGATAGTTTTTCACTGGCTGTGTTCCCCAAATAGCCGTGTCGTGCTGTGTGAAGCTTCTTGTTTTCTCCCTCTGGGAGATTCCCATTGTAAATTCTTCCAGACACACCTAAGGTGCTTGGCTGTAGGCCATAAGCTACACTATACATATGAGAACCAGTACTCACTGTAAGGCTTTTGTTGGCTTTGTTAGCTGGCTTAAATGTCTTTAGGAAATAGTACAATACACTTTCAAATAACGTGTTAATTTGTAAGCAAAGCAGCTCTTTTAAACGGTACATTGGTGTAACTGATCTTAAGACTGGAAGGTACCAGTATTTACACACACACACACACACACACACACACACACACACACACACACACACACACACACACACACACACACACACAGGAAGAGAGACATAGACAGAGAAAGGCAAGTGGTACATCGCACACACACAGTTACATACACAAGTTCACATTCACATATACACAAAGATGTGCACACACACACACACACACACACACACACACACACACACACACACACACACACACATAGACAATCAAACACACACACACACACATACACTTAGATACACACCACACACAAACACATGCATGCACACACGCACACACTCACACACACCCACACACACACAGACACACACACACACACACGGATGTCATGCCACGGGTTGACGGTATCCGCAGAGATGTGCTGGCAGCCTTGTTAGACATCAGCACATAGTCTGAGAATTCAGGGGCCGGCACAGCCACTCCTGGTCCGGCAAAATAAACACACAGGGAACATCAGCCTCACACATGCCCCTCTACCCCCAACACACACACACACACACGCACACGCACACACACACACGCGCACACACACACACACAAACACATACACACTCATTCAGCTCTAAGACACACACACACACACACACACACCCACTCACACACACACACACACACAAACACACATTCGTTCAGCTCTAAGACACACACACACACACACACACACACACACACACACACACACACACACACACACACATTCGTTCAGCTCTAAGACACACACACACACACACACCCACTCACACATACACACACACACACACACATTCGTTCAGCTGTAAGACACACGCACACTCACACACACACACACACACACACACACACATGCTCATTCAGCTCTAAGGCACATCGCACACACAAACACACCCACACCCACACCCACACACACACACACACACACACACACACACACACACACACACACACACACACACACACCGCCACCCCTCCCTGTCCCTTCCACCCCTCTTCATCCCATCCCATGTTTGCCACTCCACCTTCCTCCACCAACCAGTACAAACACAAGGCCTCTAGACTGACTCAGAATTCCTTCCTCAGCCTGTTCCACACACACACACACACACACACACACACTGAGGAAGAAAAACATCGGGTGCTGCGCTGCAACTCCAGGATGTGCCACCGAGACATGCGGGGCAGACATGAATGTTTTTATAGAAGCCACTGCTCATTATGCACAATCTTCATGTTTCATGTGAATCATCTGGGCAAGGCCCTATTTCCTCGTCATTGTTTTTAACGATGGTAAATGTGTTCGTCTGACCTTAAACCCCTCTGTCAAACATCTGTGGATGATGCACTATGTTGTGTGAAAGTTTATTCATTCATAGATCGTAAAATGATCACAAAAACTCATCAAAAGAAATTGTTTACTGAAGAAAATAAGTGCCTTTCTACTGAAAATAAAAATGTTTTTTATTGAATTACAAATGAAATACAAACATTTATTTCCCTTTCCTTAGGAATACGAAGCAGTTATGTGGCTGTAATGACTGAGGTTGTGGCTCTCATCATTGATTCCAGGCAACCTAGTAGAAAACTAAAAACGCTTCACCAAGAATCCAGGAACAAGGAATGCAACACGCTACAACCGTGTGGTAACAACATGTACATTGTAACGCAAACATTGCAGTGGCTACGTGTACTGATCTTGGATCATTCAGAAATATTATTACAGTTTTTGCCCATTGCTTGAACGCAATAGACATATGCTTAAACCAAAGTAACATAACTTGAAGTTGTGTTACCATGCCTTAAACACAGTGTAACCATACCTTAAACACAAACGCTGCTTTACACTTTAGTTGCAATTCTGCAACACACTTGCTCCTTTTTGCAACACACTTGCTCCTGCACAATACACACTATTTCATACATAAGACACTTCGTTCAAAAATGAAATACCAATGTATTATTGGCAAAACACATCTATTCAAAATACAAAAAACAGTGTTTTATATAAAGTAGACTAATGTGTTGGTGCTGATGTAACAGTGTTTTCATAAGATACAAGTGTGTGCAATTTTGTCATGAGCGTGACATTTTGGCGAAGGATTGTTAGGTTTTGATTGCAGAGTTTCAATTTGACATAGATGTGAATGGTTTATTTCCAAGTGTTGTGTCCTGTGTGCTTGGGTGTAGAGTTTTGGCACAGCAAGCCAAATTTTGCAAAATGTGTTTAAGCAATGGGCAAAAACTGTATTATCTTCAATTGACATGCACTACAAAACCAAAGAATAACATCTTTTTTAAGTAGATGAAAAGCAGTTGAAAAGAAGTGGCATTTGCTAATTTTTGTGCTTTGGCAGGATTACAGTTTTTCTCAATTGTTTAAACACAATTCCTTGTACTTCAGACACAATGACCACAACATGTAACTCATGCACCAACCCCATGAACCAATTCTGCTAAACTATAAACACAATTCCTGCTTTACACTCAAATTGCAGTTTTAAAACACACTTTTTTCAAAACACGACAGACAATTTTCTGCGTTTGGCACAATTTTCATGACAGAAATCTCTTGTTTTCACAAGGAACACACAGTGATTCAAAATTCTAAAGTCAATTGCCCCACTATGCACACTGACTCATCACATTGGCAAACACCTGTCACACAGCTTTACAATTAGCTATCAGAGCTTTGGAAGAGGCAGAGCCACAGCTAGAGGAGTGAGAGTAAGAGGAGGAGGACGGGGAGGACACGGACGAGGAGGAGAAAGGACCGTAATCTCTGATGAGATCAGAGCCATTTTGGTTAACCATTTGGTCAACAAAATTATTTTACAGTAGTTGTTTAGTTGTTTACATATCTCTCTCCATATTCTGCAATCCTCAACCCAATTGAGGATTTTTTTTGACTGGAGATGAAAGTGTATGACCAAAATCCACAAATGCGTGCACCCTTTCTGTAAGCTATGGAAGACGCATGTGGAAATATAGCAACTGATGCTTTTCATGGATGGATTCGCTGCTAGGCCAGGAAAAACATTGCATGTGATGTGGATGAGGTGCCACACCAAAACAGAAGAAAGGATGCAGCGTAATTTTTGTAATTGTATAGGCTACAGTAAACTCTTCTGTTGTATTTTATGTAGACCACTGTAGGTGCAGCTTTGTGTTGATTGGGATGCACAGTGTGTACACTGTTTTTGTGGGAAAAATAAAATATATTTCTATCAATGTATATGTGTGTTCTGAGTATAAAAACAATATTCTAAAATATAACACACTTATGTATGTACTGTATGTAGCAAGTGTAACACTGAACAAAAAAGGCCTAAATCATTATGATGAATGGATAAGAAGTGTTTTCCATTTATCATAGTGTTTTTCATTAAGCACATCAGGGTTCAACTGTTTGTTATAAATATCTATTCATATGATGGTTTGTGTGTGTCATTTGACAACAGAATAGGATTTTGAGAAGAAATAATACTGTTTTGAATGCAAAGTTTCATTTTGCAGGAGAAGTGACGGGTTTAGCCCATTGTGTATGTGTTTTTTTTACTTGTGTGTAGAGTTCTGAGAGTATGAGGCATGTTTTCAGAAAATGTGTTTAAGCAATTGAGAAAAACTGTAAGTGTCACAGTACTTAGCACATAGCACATCTTTTGCAGTTGGCCATCAGTAGATAAACCAACCAAGAGGAGAGTTGGTAAAAGTCAAAAAGGTCAGATATGTTGGATATGTTAGCTTAGCTATGGCACTCTTATATTTTAACACCAAACATGTCACTAGCAGCTATTGACTCGACTGTTTCCTGTTACGCTGTAATGCTGGGAATGTGCAAGCTAAGGCAGTTACATTACAAATGACTTCAACTTCCAGCAAAGGGAATTATTTGTTCTGGGGGGTAGACAAGGACTGACAAACAGTATTATATTTATTATACAAAAACAAAGCATTAAAAAAAGTTCAAGCTATGAAACAGCATGTTCAATGTTTCAGTGATTTTGCTTTCCTGATATTCACAATAGAGTATGCACTATATATACAATTTATTTTAACAGCCCTTAAAGCTAAATTATAAGACTATAATCAAAATAATTTAATAACATAAAGTTATTGCACTATAATTTTGATCAAGTTCACCAGACAATATAGTGGATGGCAATACACCTGTGGAAAAATAATGTGGCTTATATTATACATTTTCTCCATTCTTCTCCAGATTGGCACTTAAAAAGGGACTTAAACATCGAATTAATTTGGACTATGCAAGGTAAACTATAAGTTGAACAAAGTTGTGTATTTAATATGTTAAATGATATTCTTAAAAATATAAAATACAAAATAACAGTTTTTAATATGTGGTCAAGTTTTGCCAAACATCTGTCATGTATTGCCACTATTACCATAAAAGAGCCTAATGTAAAGTCATTGGCATGTGTAACATGTTCAAGATCTAGAGAGTGTCATTTGACTCTGAGTTAGGGTGCTGTGTGTGGTCCGTCTCGACTGTTGTCTCCTCATCTGTTGTCACCTCCTCGAACACCTCCCTGTTGCTCCCCACTGAGTCGGCGATGTCTGTCTCAAAGCCAGGGTTCATCTGGCCGCGCTTATGCTTCTTCTGAACGTCCTCAAACAGCTGCAACACCTGCAACCGGCAACCGGCCCGGTCAAAAAAGAGTGTGACGCCCAAACCAAGACATTCATTGCAGCCTTGCATGCTTACACACAAAATTCCTTACCTAAACATTACAATATAACTACCACATACAGAAATTCTTTTCTACTTTACAACTTGGACATGCTGTTGGCACAAAAAAATAAAGAAGTGCGTGTAACTTTAAGGTTAAGCAAGTTTGAGAAGTTCACTTTCATCACAACAGACACCAGGTAAACACTGAACCTGGTCTTTATCACTCTGTGCGGACAAGCCATATCACTGTAAGCCACATCAAGTAGCTTTTACCTTTGACTTTGGTATGAGCCCCACTCTGAAGAAGCCGATGTTGCCGCTGTCGATCTTGGTGCAGTCCACCACAGTGGAGGCGATGTTCTCTGGGGATGGCCCGTCGCAGAGCACTGCATCCACCTGTGCAAATACACACACACATACACATGGACAGACACACACACACATGCACAAACATACAAACGCTTCATTAGTCAAGCCACGGAAAAGACTGTACAAAAACATACTGGTTAATGGTTAATGATGAGAGAGAGGCTCTGCTGAGGCTGCCATCCACTGTGTATTTACCTGGTCACCCAGTTTAGCATACACCTGGTTGTGATGAGTGGTGTCTGCTTCACCAGTGGGGTTGGCTGAGGTCACGGCTATGGGTCCAACCTGCGGAATCAAACCAGCCTTTTGTTAAAACTGGCCATTAACACTCAACAATATTACTGTATTTTTAACTGTGTGAATCATTATTGTCTACACACACTTCCTCATAGACTGCATGGTCTACCTTTTAATATGTAAACCAGTGCAGAAACGTATAATTTAGTGATTCAGTTCAGTGATTCTGTGGGGCCGTACCAGACTTATGAGTTGGGTGGCCACAGTGCAGTCTGGGTTTCTAATGGCAATACTTTGTGGTGTACCGATGTACTTTGATGAGTCTTTCAGACCAAAGAATTCCATCCAGGGAGCTGGAAAGATGAATGCAACAGAAAATAACAAGTCTTCTTAAATCCTCATTTGTGTGAGTTTTAAAATAGTGGTTAGCTTAAAATAGTGAGATACGTCGCTTATTTTTTTTTCCAACAACAAAGGCAAACAATAGCTTGTATTAGTATTGAGAGTTGAAAATGTTATTCTGGATGGTCATTATTAAATAGCTTTTTGTTTACCACTTTGGCACAGTATCAGTTTCAATAAGCAAAAAATATCTTGTTTTTTTTAATTAATGCAATCATGATTTGGGGCTATCATGTACTGGTGTATATGAAGTTAATTAAAAATGCGTTATGTGAAACATTGTTATATTTAGGTCATTTATATCACACACACACAGACGCCACACACACACACACACACACACACACACACACACACACACACACACACACACACACACACACACACACATACACACACACACACACACACCTCGTGGGATGACCAGGCTGATGGAGGAGGGCCAGGCGGCCTCCATGAGGTCCCAGAGCAGCGGGTTGATCTGTGCTCTCACCGGCTCCAACTGCTTAATGGACGACACCCACAAGGACATGGGCCGATCCCCAGCATGCTTCTTAGTCCTGGCTCACACACACACACACGTGCACACACACACACACACACACACACACACACAAACATGCACACACACGTGCACACACACACACACACATGCACGCACGCATGCACACACACACACACACACACACTTGCGCACACACACACATACACACACAAGGCAGAAGACATTAATAATTAAAAGGTTTCATTCAAATTAAACAAAAGACATTATTTTACATTTTTAATGGAAAAATACATTATTTTTTATTTATAATGAGTGAAATTTGAAAGGATCATAAAATCTCACTTGTAAGCCTTTTCAACAGCCTCAGGACGATTACAAGCTGCTACCAGCACATAGACCGTATCAGTTGGCATCCCACATATGCCTCCGTTCTTCATGATCTCTGGCCAGATGAAAAAAAGACATTGGGATGCTTTCTGACTGATGTGTACATACCTGATACATATCTGAGTACATAACTGATATCTTACTTCCAAGTCTTTTATGGGAGGAGTGCAGGAACACATTTTCCTCACATGTTAAATGCAATTTATTGTTATGATTGACACGACATATGTCATTTTCCTACCATTTCTTTGTTTGTTTATGGTACTGTGAAGGCATTTATATATGCAGCATTGAGTACAAGCCACATTCTTTTAGCCTTAAAGTATCATATTTTGTATTATGTTGTAATTATCTATTTAACCATGCTGTGAAAATACCAAGGAATCTGAAGCATCACTTGACTAAGAGCACAACACAACACAACACACATCACTGTTTGAGGGTTAAAACATGTCATTTTGTGTTGAAGTCAGTCCCCCTCACCTGCAATCTCCATGACAGACGTGGCCTTCCTGGAGGGCAGGTGGGGGCAGTTGTCTCTGCCCTTCCCCCCCAGCTTGATGAGCGGGGCGCCCAGCGGCATCTGTGGCTTCTGGAAGGTGGTGTTGAACAGGTTGGCCAGGAAGCAGTAGAAGCTGACCAGGCCGAAGATGATGGTGACCCCGATGTCATAGCCGTAGGGCAGTGCGTTCACGGCGTCCAGCAGGAAGCTGATGAGGATGAGCTGGAAGGTGAAGGCGTAGGCGAACCACGCCACGCTCAGGAAGAGCGCCGCCACCGTCACCAGGCAGTTGAAGAGCATGAAGCTGATGATGCCCACGGCGACGCTGAAGCCCCGCGTTCTGCCGTATAGGCCGCCGAAGCGCGTCAGCCCCCACACCGTCCACATGAAGCCCTGCATGATGAAGGCGGCGCTCTCCAGCGTCTTCCCCCGGGAGAAGGCCACGGAGCCGCACAGGAGCTGCAGCAGGCCCCCCGACACCACCGCCCAGGGCAGGACGAGCACGGCCAGGGGACCCTTGCTGCCCACCGTGGCTGTGATGGCGAAGGCGGCCAGGACGCTGCAGGCGTGGCCCAGTATCTCTGCGTCGGCGTACTTGGAGTAGCCCAAGTAGGGGGCGTGGAAGTCCTTGTCCTGGGACCTCAGGGCCAGGCTGCCCGCGCGGGTGGTGAGGGCTTTGAGCAAGCCGTCACCTGTGGGGATTTTATAGGCTGATGCCTTGTTGTTGATGGTGACTAGCAGCATGAGGGCTGTTGCAACAAAGATGGCCGCCTGCACGCCTTGCGTACCACCCTGGAAAAAGCCTTCGGGCTGAGCGGCGATAGCAATGCTGTACGCTACAAAGAAGAGCTGGTAGAAACTGTCCACCAGGCTCCGCTGAAAGCTAAACAACGCCAGGACGAAGAAGAGGATGGCAAAGACGGTGGGGAACGGGACAGGCGAGTAGGGTTGTGTGTTACGCAAGTCCGCCACTAGGACGCTGTACCCCTCAGCAAACCTCAAGATGGCCATAAAGCCATAGAAGGTGGCAGAAATCACATCTAAGCCACGGTAGCAGAGGAGGCAGACGCCCAGCTGGAACACGCCGGCCGTCCACAGCCACGGCACAAGGCCTTGGAACAATGTGGGGACCACGCCCACTATGGGGCAGGCTAGCACGCTAGCAGACAGCAGGTTCATGACCAGACCAACGGCTACAACGTCACCAGTGTCCAGACCCTGTGACTTGGTCTGGCCAGACTTGTCTGTGGGATCAGTACCAGGAAGATGCACATTACCACGCGTAATATACGAGAGCAGTCGCACACTGCCAAAGTAGGCACCTACGAAGCACACGAGGAGGTAGTTAGCGGCGGTAGCAGCCTGTCCAAAGCTATTGTTAGCAAGTCCAGCTATCTGGTGGGCACAGGCTAAACTGATCGTGAAAGCTAGGACAAAGAGCACCACCTCCTTGGCTAACACAGCTACCAGCGCTAAGATGAACAGGGCTAGTGTAAAGGCCGCGAGGCCAGGTATCATGGCATTTCTGAGCCCTGAGGAGATGTTGACTATGTCTTCCCCCACCAGGATGTAGACCAGGCCTGAACCGCACCACAGGGCAGACACTGTCAAGCACACACACGTGAAGAGAGGAGCAGCTGAGAGGCTGCGTCTCACTCCTGTCAGGAGAAGGACAGACAGACAGAGAGAGAGAGAGGGAGAGAGAGAGAGAGAGAGAGAGAGAGAGAGAGAGAGAGAGAGAGAGAATGTTAAAAACTTAAGAAATTTAATATTTACACCGGTTATAATAATATCTCATGAGTCATTTCAATTGAAGCTGCAAAATACCAGAATATGCCAGGAGAGCAGCTATAATGAGAAGTAGGATTCCTAGCGCTGTGCTGGAGATGAGACCCGGGGCTCCTCCATAGCCATTCACCAAAAGCAGAAGAGCGCCTGAGGAGAAAACAGAGATTGCTGCTTAGGTCCTGCAGGTCCCACTGAGGGAAAGTTTTGCCCTCTATTGGCTACTTTGTGAACTACGGCAGCAAAGCACAGAGGAGAATATTGTACCCCAGACAGTTTTTGCCTACTTAAAAAAAAATAATAATAAAAATATAAACATAATAAATAGCAACAAATAATAATTGACTTTTGAAAATAAAATCCTACAAAATATGGAAAACTGAATATTGATAATGTGACATGGATGTTTCATTAAACACTTATAATTTTAGAAAGCATGAAAATGTTTATATTAAATGTGATATATAAAATATACTTTTTAAAGCCATATTAACATGTTGTTGTTTGCTAAATTGATTGTATTAATAGCTGCAAAAGGTGTTTTAGAAAAATACGAGCCCCAGTGACAAAAAAAGCAAAAACAAAACAAGTGTAATGACTTAATGACTTAGGTAGGCTTTATGAAAGGCTACTGACAACAATGATAATACCAAGGATAATCATTCTCTTAGTTAGTATTACCAATAGCTTAATCACGTATTAATCTATTTATATGAAATAAAGAAAGTGTTGCGCAGTCATAAATAAAGCTGAATTTTGCCTTCTTAGTCTGTGTCCTTTTCAGAAATAATTAAATCAATATTAATTCAGAACTGAGATTTAAGCAGTCAAGTTTAGTTTAAAAAAAACATACAGATTGAAACTTTTTTAAACGTTTTTGTCTATAAGTTTAAAGTTGCCTACCGCCGGAGATTCCTAACACACCAACTGAGTAATGCAGCGACTGGATTTCAGCGTCTGCCATCGCGCGAGTGGATGCGTCCGACTGAAAGCGAATCTCTTTATAATCAGGTTGCGTAGGTACGTCATGCGCGTCACACGGTCACACCTTGTATAGAGCGCATCCCTGGGGTTACATTTCGGAAACTTACAGGAAAAATTACCAGCTTGGAAAAATATGAACCAGAGCAAGGAAACATGTGGCGAAACTCGCAAACACTTGTTCCAAAAAGAAAAAATACATGAACAACTGAATAATGTGTAAACATGTATATTTTGCGTTAAAAGACTAGCACACTTTCTAACACATAAAACACGCTTGTCTCAAAATGAAATCTAATTTAGCATTTTGTCGGTTTAAATATTTCTGGAACATTTAAGATCAGTTAAGCCATTTTACTGCAAGTAAAAACTAAAACAGACGGGTTCTCTTATATCAGTAACCAAAGAAGATGTGTGGGAAGGGTGGCTTGTAAAAACGCAAATATCAAGCCTATCTGATTATAATTTACCTTATCTATCTTGATCAATGTTTACACACAGATACAGTATTATGAACTGGCCAGCCAGCGTGACTCAGCTATTTTCCTGAATAAGAGTAGTTCAATAGAGTCGCCACCGGCTGACACTTCAAACAATGACATCACCGCCTTGAATGGGAGGTGCCAACCCGGCTGTTGAGAATATAAGCAGTGGCGCGGCCATAGAAAAAGTTATCCTCTCAGCGCAACAGGCATCACGCTTCACGAATTTCTACGAACACGACTCCAGTCATCTGTCAAGGTGAGACAACTTTGTCAGATCTTACAAACTTCTTTCTTTATTGTACAGCAATCGTTTTGCAACGTAGTTTGTTTGGACATGTATGGATGTTTAAGCCCACTTTGGATAGTTAAGGTGTATTTTTAACGTGTGTGTCTGCAATCTGAACATATTTGTTTTTGTGTTAATGCAGTGCTTGAAATGTGTACAGAGCGCTGCTGTGATGGCAGTTTAGCTACCATTAACCAAATTCCATATTTTACCATGTGTATTTTCGCTTCCGTCTTGCTTTTGAGTAACGAAAAAAGGAAGAAATGAAGCGAGACAGGCTCCTCTACCTCCATCTAGAACAGTCTTAATGACAGCTAAACATGTACGCTTATAGGTCACTGTGCCCACATTTTTCACTGTGCATGGCCCACACCAACCGCTGCAGTTTACCCACGGTGCCTAGAGACAGGTGCCGAAGCGTTACCTAGCGTTCTGAAGTCCTTTGGGAATCGGACTAGCTCAGGCAGAATAACGCCTAGTCACTCATTGTTTTAACAAATATACAGAGAGAAAATTACATCTACTACAAGTAGACATGTTTAGCTAGTTTTCCATTAATATTTTTGCTTTTTTGTGAAGGATAAATACCATAGATAGAAGTACACAAGAAGGCTTTAGGCTACTGTGAAATAGTAACTAATTGTGTGTGTTTCTGCAGGCACAATGGTGAAACGTGTGGCAGTGATCCTGGCCGGCTGCGGCGTGTATGACGGCACGGAGATCAACGAGGCCTGTGCTGTGCTGGTTCACCTGAGTCGCGCTGGAGCTGAGGTGAGGATGGTCAAGAGGGCGAGGAGCGTACACCCACACCTTCATGCAAATACACACACATGCGCATGCGCATACACCCACACCCACACCTTTCCCTGCCCCCTACACAACAGTACACACACACACACACACACACACACACACACACACACACACACACACACACACACACACACACAGACACACTGTTGCCACCATATGTGAACCGTTACAGACAGTTACTTGAAACCAGAAGGACAATTGCTGCAAGTATCTGTCATGACACACTCTTCAGGTTTCAGGTATCAGGTTTTCACACACACAAACATACACATTTGCGCTCTTTTTTTTCAACATACCATTTAAAAAAATTCTTCTCATGTTATTCTTGGCTCTTAGCCATCAGACACATTAATTAAAAGACCATATTGAATGCACAGGCAGTCACTTTTCATCTTACAGTTTTTGCCCATTGCTTGAACACAATAGACATATGCTTAAACCAAAGTAACATAACTTGAAGTTGTGTTACCATGCCCTAAACACAGTGTAACCATACCTTAAACACAAACGCTGCTTTACACTTTAGTTGCAATTCTGCAACACACTTGCTCCTTTTTGCAACACACTTGCTCCTGCACACTACACACTATTTCATACATAAGACACTTCGTTCAAAAATGAAATACCGATGTATCATTGGCAAAACACATCTATTCAAAATACAAAAAAACAGTGTTTTATATAAAGTAGACTAGTGTGTTGCTGCTGATGTGACAGTGTTTTCATAAGATGCAAGTGTGTGCAATTTTGTCATCAGAGTGACATTTTGACAAAGGATTGTTAGGTTTTGATTGCAGAGTTTCAATTTGACATAGATGTGAATGGTTTATTTCCAAGTGTTGTGTCTTATGTGCTTGTGTGTAGAGTTTTGGCACAGCGAGCCAAGTTGAACAAAATGTGTTTAAGCAATGGGCAAAAACTGTAATAGTGAATGATGTTTATTTCCTGCATGGGCCAGGTGAAGATGTTTGCTCCCAACACGGACCAGATGCACGTGGTGAACCACTGTGAGGGCAAGCCACAGACTGATAAGCGTAACGTGCTGCAGGAAAGTGCTCGCATTGCCCGAGGCGACGTCACTGACCTGGCCAAGCTGGACGTGGCCGCCTTCAATGCCCTTGTCATCCCAGGTGAGCTGACATGCATGTAGACAGATTAGGGTTGCTAAAGGGATGATACATTTCCCGGAAACTTTTCATGGGAACTTTAGTCTCAACAGATATTCTTGAGACGAAAGTTGATAATGTATAATTCGGAAATATTTGCAAATGTACTCAGATTTATTTGTGAGTACAATCTTATCAATGCTTAATTTGCTGTAGATAATTATTGTACATCTAGCATCTGGTTTACCAAATAGATAGATGTTGTATGAATACATTTTGATTTAATAATCGCTAGTTAAACTCAAACACCATGGATCGTATATCTACCTCATAATATCGTCAAAACTCACTTAACTTGAAGTCCTTGGGCTCAAAGGTGTGACTTTACGAGTCTGTTTCTGCCAACATTTTGGTTAATTTCCACAAATTGTAATAGAACTTTTCCAACTTTGAAACTTCCTGGAACCTGGAACCTTGCAACCCTAACACACACACACACACCTGTCTTCTGCCAGCTTAAGCCAACCAGCCAATCACACAAGTCATGCATAGTAACCTGTATGAATTTATACATAAAAAGTTGTGTAAGACACTTGTGGATGCCTCTTTGTGCAGGTGGTTTCGGCGTTGCCAAGAACCTGAGTGACTGGGCGACGAAGGGGAAGGACTGCTGTGTGAAGCCTGACGTGGAGAAGGTGATCAAGGCCTTCCACCAGGCGGGCAAGCCCATCGCCATGTGCTGCATCTCTCCCGTGCTGGCCGCCAAGGTGCTGCCAGGCTGCGAGGTCACCGTGGGTCATGACTGCGAGAGCGAGAAGTGAGTGTTTGAGCTCTGGGACCTAAACCTGTCACGACTGGTTCTGCTCTTTACTTTGGTCCTGACCCAGTTCAGAGTTTTCAGACATTTATGTAATTACAAGTAAAAATATAACGGTAAACGAAATCTGTATGTCTGTGGTCTAATGGGAATTTTGAGAGTTGGTCTCGAGACCAGAGGGTCGCAGGTTCGAATCCCGTAGTAGCAGTAGGAAACATGTGGGCAGGGGAGTGGATAACTAGTGCTCTCCTGCATCATCATCCATGGCTGAAGTGCCCTTTTGCAAGGCATCTAGCCCCACATTGCTCGAAGGACCGTACCCTGTACCTAAAATAACTGTAAGTCACTCTGGATAAAAGCGTCAGCTAAGTGTATTGTGATGTACAGTATGTGCTAGTTTTGTATAGATAGATTGTCAGTGGTAGCATCAGAAGGGTTTCTTTAGTAACTTTAAAAGGCTGTACCATGCATTGTACTGTATTAGCGTATCCATTTCTGTATTCAGTCGTGTTGAAGTGACAGAGATTTCATGTCTAACTTGTTGTTTCCTCTGCCTCCTCTAGATGGCCCTATGCAGGAACAGCCAAAGCCCTGGGCGAGCTGGGCTGCAAACACGTGAACAAGAATGTGACGGAAGCCCACGTCGACAAGAAAAACAAGCTGGTCACCACCTGTGCTTTTATGTGCAATGCTCCGTTCCACGAGGTGTTTGACGGAGTGGGCGTCATGGTTACTGAGGTGCTGAAACTAGCCTAATCTGACTGAGCCTTTAATGGTCGCACATCAGGGCTTTTTGTGTTTTGTGTTGCTCATTTCGTTTCAACCTATGGTTGTTTTTTATGCAGAGGTCCAGTCATTCATGACATGGAGTTTATTGCCTTAAATCAGTGTATCGTGTTTTTTGGTGTAAAATAATGAATGGAAATAAAAAAATATTTTTTACTTGTTAAATGAATTTTGTATTATTCTCATAATTTCTTTGTTGCCATTTGCAAAAATAATTTGTGTGCAGCAGTAGTACACATGGAATAGACATTGAATTTTTGACCAGATGTATTTGTGGGTATATTTTCCCATGGTTATGTAATTAGTCACAGTGAGACACTTGATAATAAATCTCTGTTTGGTGTAGTGGGAGGGAACACTTGGCTGAGGAAGCACTTCCACTCAATTATTTTCTCCCTACAGTGGTAGTCTGGGTTTGCTTTCACTGACATGGTTGACTCCGATCAAATCTTTAAATCTTTACCGGACCAATGAGCGAACAGAGGGAGTGTTTGTGAGTGATGACATCAACTTAATGTGCTACATTTGAATTGTAGTGTGTAGGCAGGCTTATAGCCAGGCTAATTGCATACATGACCAGACGTTAGTGATTGGGTAAAGTCAAGTCCAACCATATTAAACTTCAACAGAGTCCACACCTTCAGGTAGCAGATGTTTCTCAATGCAGCACAGCCAGAGTCTCTGTACCAAATAAAATGTAGTAGGAAGACCTGGTTTACCAGGCTACTTTAAAATCCCAAAATGCTATATTTACCCCTATGAAATCCTGCTGTAGTTAGCCTTGGGGCTGATTAGGGCGATTAATAATTAGCAAATAGTGATCGTGATAAAATTGAGGTCAATTATAAATAGCGATGATGAGCCTTGTGTATTTTTAATCGATTACATGGCAGAGTGTCTTTCCCTGTGCATTTGCCATTTGTGACTTGCTGTGGAAGGTAAAGCTAAAAATGAGAATAAGTAAAAGTGGAGTAGGGATCTTACATTTGTAGACATGTCATTAATGCATGCAAGGGTTTTAGATATTAGCAGCCATATATTCTTCTGATCTTATGTCTGATCCTATTGACCCTGTCAGGGTGAATGTCACAATGACTTGCAAAATTAATAATACTTCATAAATAATAATAACTTAATAATAATTAATAAAATAATATTTAGCCACTTTGTTGAAGGGCTCATTTTTTTTTTTACATGTTCTAGAAATCTGAACAACATCCCAACCTACTACCTGCACCTACTGTGCACTTGACCAGCTCTCCTGGAAACTTTACTGTTTTCAGTACTCAGCACTTACCTCCTCCACCTACATCCTCCATGGGGCTCTAACTTCGGTGTTGCTTATTACTTTTAAGTTGTTAATAATAACAGTGTCTACAATGTAATGGAGTGCAATAAAATGCTGCAAAAATGATGCAACATCTGATAAAATTACTGTCACATATTCTTTTAAGCCCTTGGCCTCTACATTCTCCATCTGTTCTGTGCTTGTTTATTTATGTATTTTACCACCATGTTAAGATACAGCAGCCCACATAGAATAACATAATTAAGTAAAACTGGAAGAGTGGACATCCAAGGGTTCAGTTTCATTTTACGGGCAGATGCATGTGTCATCTGTTTCCACACTGTCAATGTGGGAAGTGGTGAATGTCACAGATCATAAGGATGGAGCAGTTCATTTAAAAGGCCCATAGTATATAAGACAAAACAAGTTTTTTTAGTGTCTGGAATGTTTATTTCAGTTACTGGGATCTCTACCATTCCCACAGGCTGAAATCTGGCCACCAAGTCATTGTACTGTGGCTTGATGTTCCCCCGAGACCCTTCAGGGCTTGGTACAGTTTTCTTACTCTCCATTGAAGTAATTAGCGAACAGTAAGAATCACCAACTTTCACAACTAATTGTGTGTCAAAACATCAGCAGGGAAAGCAGTAAGTATTTAAGAATGAAGAGTTATATTGTGTTATTCTTGGAGATAAACTTAACGCGGGCATAAAGGGTGAGGGTGGAAGTTCAGAAGCTCATTAGCACATCAGGAAAATGGTCCTCAATCAGAGTGCTTTGCCACCAAGGGACAGGGACTGACGGTAGTAGCTTTAGCTGTAGTAGCGGTAGTAGCTGTAGCTGTAGCTGCAGTTTTTCATTCTTTCGCTATTTTAGTCCCAACGTGCCACGATGACTAGTAAACACTAAGGAACCTGAATATTGTACAAGTACAACCATCCGATGGGATCTTCAAACACAAATGCAAACAAGGTCCAGAGAGAACGGTTAAATAATTTATTAAAATAAGGTCACATTTAGGATAAAAGCATACAAAGCATTCAAGTTCCTTACAAATACCCCTTAAAAAAATCAAAACATATATCATTAAATGATTTCCTTCCTTATACAGCACTGTTAGTCATAGTGTAATAACAGATGTTACATTCAGCAGACATTACAGTAAACCATGTGAATAATATGTGTTTAATAGAAAGATAAATAATTTGCTCCCCCTCTCCTCTTGTCCTCGTCTCTGTGTCTCGTTGGCTGCCGTCCTCAGAGCTGTGGCTCTGTGCTGTTTGAGAAGTGTCCATATTGGTCAGTGCCACTGACCACAAGAGTTGCAGGGAAACGCCGAGGTCTGTCAGGATCCTGATATCCAGATACAGATATATGTGAATGGAATCGTTTAGATTATATGTTAATTCTGGAAGCTTAGTGAAGGCAAATCTTTTTAGTTTTTATTTAGGTGATTAATTACCGTCCATCTATTTTTGCAGTGCGTTACATTCATTGATTCTGACTATTATTAACCTTTGTAAGTCTATATAAATGATGTAAGAATGTCTTCCTACAGTATAATGCTTTTGGTATATTGTTAAAGTTAGCAAAGTATGTTTGTTTTAATGTGGTGTTTCCTTATTGTTGTACATCACTTTCCAGAAATGCCTCTGCTAAACACTATGACTGTAACTGTGTAGATAGAGTTGCCTTTAAAGAGAGAGAAGAGCTCGCTGACAAAAAGAGCTGAGCCTTCAGTCTTTCCCCCTCTACACAAACATTCCCCTAACATTCTTCAGACATCCTACTGCTTGTACATACAAACTGGCAGAGGAATCATTCATTCTGGCCACTGCTCTCTAACACAGCTTTAAAGAGTTCTACTGGATAAAGAAGGAACTCTTCTGCCACTCAATATAAGTATTGACTTAGTAATCATCTCAATAGAAATGTTCTGTCAATAATCATTAAAAACACAGACAGACAGAAAGATTGACAGACACACGCACGCACACACAAACACACGTACGCACACACACACACACACACACACACACACACACACACACACACACACACACACACACACACACACACACACACACACACACACACACACACACACAGATATGCATGTGCTCAGACCTTTACATAGATAAATACATTACATCACAGCCAAGGTTAATGTCATTAATGTGTGACTGTAGTGCTGCTGAGTTCTTCTCACCTGGATTGGATAAGCACATGTTGGCACATAGCGGATCACAAAACCACAGCGTCTGCGGTCAGACATGTTGGGATCGCTGGCGTGGACGAGCAGGCCGTCATGCACCTGAGGGTAATTCACGAAAAGAAAACATTAACATTCAGACGAGACAGCCATTTATCCACTAACTGGCTGATGAAAGATGATGCTCTACCTGTCCATTCATTTACGTTTGACCACAAACAGCATTGTGTTGATATTAAGGCTCGCAGCACTAGAGGTGTAAGCTGCCAATTAAAGTAGTCTAGTAATGAGTGATTACGCATTAAATTATGTTTGGCAAAATTGTTTTTGCATCTTTAATGCAAGCTGATAAGAGTTCTGCCTTGTTATAGGTAGTAGAGATGACAGGTTAACTCACCGACATCTGTCCAGCCAGCAGGGGGCAGAGCACAGCCTTGTCTGTATTCACCAGCTCCTCTGGGATCTCCTGATTGACAGACAGCATGTTGCCCCAGCGCTGGGACTGGCAGTGCGGAAGCAACCCAGAGCAGTGACTTCCTGTTGGTGACAGGAAGGAAAGCAGGCTTGTGTTTAACTAACAAATCACATGGTCCTTCACTGTATTTACCTGTCACAGACAGGCTTTTTTTTATAGAGCTCAAACAGACACGCTGTTCACCAAACACTAACCGGACTGGAACAGGTTTGTGAAAGCTGTGAAAATATTTTTGAGGCAACACTTCATGGTATTTTTAAAAGAAATGCGTTCGTCAGGCTAAAACACAAATTGTGCCAAGTATTCAACATTCTCAGAGAGAACTAAAACATGCTTGCTGAATGGTGTCACTATCTGTGTTTTTTTATATAAATGTCTGTGGGAAAAAATATATTTTGCTTCTTTAAGTCTGGGTTGAGTTGTAACTGCCTGCTGCTGTTCGGGAACAATACATTTAACCTCCCATCACCCCACCCACTCTCTGCTCTACTCCATATAACATCTGAAAGGAGGTCTGTACCTGGAATAACCTGAAGAGCCCCATTATCCTCCAGTGAATCATCTAGAGCCAGCCACACAGACAGCACTGGCCCTCCATCAAGACCCCAGTACCTGTGAATGAAAACGGACATATACTGTATGATAATACTGTATAATCGTATCTCTATACATTTCATTTCAAGTGCTTGAAATCTTGCTAAACTATAGGACATTTCATTACATGTTCACTGTGGTAGCTTATTAACAATGCAGTAAGGTATTTAGTGCAGAAACAGTGTAAACCTAAACTCCGCTTATAGGGTGCACATGTTTTTGTATTTGTACATGTGTACATACTGTATGTGTAGATATGTGTGTTTATCTCTCTTTATCACGCTATGTGTATGTGTGTGTGTGTGTATGTGTGTGTGTGTGTGTGTGGGGGGGGGGGTTTGGGGGGAGGGGGTGTAACTGTGGGGGTGTGTGTATGTGTGCACACGTATGCGTGTGTATGTGTGGGTGTACATGTGTGTATGGGTGTGTACGTGTACAGTATGTGTATGTGTATGTGTATGTGTATGTATATGTGTGTCGCCATGTTTGTGTGGCTATGTGTGTGTGGCTGTGTGTGTGTGTGTGTGTGTGTGTGTGTTGCTGTTTATGTGTGTGCTTGTATTAATAAATGCACTGTACTGTATGTGCACCAGTGCATTACCCCACCTCATGTCCTGGTGCCAGGCCACGAAGGGAAGCCCCGCCTTCTCTATGCCCTCCTCTCTGGCAAACTCCTGCCCGGCCGGCTTGTTGTCATAGGGGATGACATCGGCCCCTCCATTGCCTCTGGAGACCGGGTATTTGCAGATGAACCTGGAGTCCAGCAGGAGCACGTCCGGGCCCAGGATGGCACGTACCACCTCCAGAACGCGGGGGTGTTTGACCAGCCCCATCACCCAGTCATACTGCAGGTGTACATTGTGGAGACTGTACTTTGTGTAGTCAGTACCTGTGTGGAAACAATACAGGTAAAGGGTTGGCACAGAACAAACTGATGATGAAAAGCTTGTATGATGAAAATGTATTTTAGTTTTTCACAGAAGCCCTGTCGTTATTTCCATATTGTTATGTCAGTGTGGAATTAGAAATTATTTTGCAAGCTAAATAAAACACAAAGGCTTGGTGGCTATAGTGATTTCTCTTGCAATTAAATTTTGGGATTTCATCACTATATGAAATCAATTTAGATAAAATGACAAGTGTTTGACATGTTTATGATCACAAACGGAATCTCATCAACATATCTTAGACAGCATCATAAAACTATGTTGAACATTTGAAGATTATTTACTGTATAAACATGTTACCATCATCGGAATGCCTGCTGTGCCACAGGACTGCTGCTTGGCTGCTACGCTCCCTCTCTCCCGCCCCCGCTCCCAGACTACTCACCAAACTTCCTCTCCAGCTGGGCGAAGGCCTCTCTGGCCTGCCGGAGTTCCGTGGAGTCCAGCACGCCCACCCCGCTCAGGTAGCCCAGCTGCTTGTACCCACTGGACATCTGCTCTGCTGACATGCTCATGATGAAGGCTGGCTGCTCAGGGGTGCTTGTGGATGTGCGTTTGTGGGGGATGCTGGTCTCCGCTCGTCTGCCTTGATGAGTTGGTCGTTGTCTCTCTCTCTCTTCCTCTTCCTCTCTTTCTCTCGGGATTAACCAGCTGGGCTCTCCTCGTCACAATGTCTCAGCTTGTACAGCCCAATCCTGTTTTTATAACCTGCCCTCAGCCTGTGTATGTGAGAGAAAGAGAGAGCGATAGAGAGAGAGAGAGAGAGAGAGAGAGAGAGAGAGAGAGAGAGAGAGAGAGAGAGAGAGAAAGTGCAGGGGCCATTATAAGCTTATCCTGACAGAGGTATTTCCGTTTCTCCTCAGAAACGCACTTGTGTCGTTCCCTGGCCACTCTCCTCTGTTTTCCTCTCTTTCTCCCATCCCACTCCTCCTCCCTTGCCCATGTGCTCGCTCGCTCCTTCAGGATAAATTTATTCGGGGCTGTTTATAGAGCACCGAGGGATCCTGGGCGCAGCGTTGCATGACGGCGGTATAATGACAAAAACATCTCCGAGGCTGCGTAAGTGAGCGGCGACACCCCAGTCCCCCGGGGCTCAGCGCGGCGGTGCTTACCCAGACAGGGCAGACGCAGACACAGGACAGACAGGACAGCACACACTGTGGTCAGTCTCTCTCTCTCTCTCTCTCTCTCTCTCTCTCTCTCTCTCTCTCTCTCTCTCTGTGTGTCTGCCTCTCTGTGGGCAGTGTCACTGTTTCTCTCTCTCTCTCTCTCTCTCTCTCTCTCTCTGTCTGCCTCTCTGTGGGCAGTGTCACTGTTTCTCTCTCTCTCTCTCTCTCTCTCTCTCTCTCACGCTCTCTCTCTGTCTCTGTCTGCCTCTCTATGGCTATCTTTGTCTCTCTCTGTCTGTTTCTTTCTTCTACACCTGCTATTTTTGACTTTTTTTACAGAGCAGATTATTATCTACCTTTCTAATTTATGCACTAGCACACACACCCAAATTCAACTACACACACACACACAGATGCATACACACACACACACACACACACACACACACACACACACACACACACACACACACACACACACACACACACACACACACACATACACACACACACACACTCAGGTCATAGTCTCTGATTTCATTAAGTCACACTCTTCAATTGAGATTCTCACCTGTGCACACCTGTGTGATTAGAGAGTCGAGTCAAGTCCTTGATACTTTCAGCAGCTGTGAGCTAATAAAGAGAAAGAGAGATATTGCATGTAATGACACCGAATTAAAACCAGATGAAAAAGAATTAATATCACCAGACATATGTCACCAGGCTTTTTAAATACGAGCCTCTAACAGGTAAGCCACTGTGCTCTGAGCTCGGTCATTGTGATTCCTCTGTCAGTACCTTTGATATGCTTTGCAGCCCCTATGCGTGTCTCTTGACTGTAGTGTGTCCAATGCCACTCCTGGAAACTCGTCTGTCAACTCCGTGCTACAGAATTCTTTATATACTGTTGAGATTGTGGGGCCAACCTCAGATGTAGGTCTGGCCTTTCCCAAAATATGCATACCTCACTGTAACATGAGAGCCTCCCCTTCAACAATGGCCATTACATTGAGTTTAACTGTCAGGTCATATTTTGGAAAAATAGCTGGTTAACGTCACTGAACTTTTCCTCTGAAGCATGTTTCAGTATTTCCTTACTCAGCAAGCACTGCTATTCTGTCTGTGCCCATGCGTCACAGGGAATCTCATTCAGCCCATAACAAACCTGACACAGTACAAACCTGAAAGTCTGACACCAAGTATCTATGACTGGACGTGAGATTAAAGGAATTACTCTCACAAATGCACTATAATTATAGGCTCAATCGTTTATGGTTGGTAATGATGATGATGATGATGATGATGATGATGATAAAGATTATTATTATTATTATTATTATTATTATTATTATTAAGCACATTGATGACAAAATGACAGTTTAATCATTAAATAGTTGTAAGTTTTTTGGGTTTTAAAGTTTAAAAATGGAGCATCAATGGCTGGACATGAGAGTAAAGGACATTGTTTAGCCACGAGAGCAGGAAAGAAGTTATAGCAAACATTCCTTCTGGTTTACTGTTGGTGAATAAATTAGTAATAAATGAATAGCAATGGCACATTGAATTAATCATTTACTGTACTGTACATTAGAGTGCTCTCTCAGACTTCCTTCTGATCAGCCTGTGTAATTAAATGAATCATTGATTATATCATTAGGGAGGTTTTGCGCTGCTTGCGTGTTAGTTTCATGACATTTTTCCAGAACTACCTCATAAGACTTCTTTGTAATCACCCTGTGTGGACAATTGGTTTTTGTTTTAAACAGGTACTGGGGCATTCCTCAAGTGAACATTCTGGGAAAGAATACTTAACGGGAAACCAAGTTGCATGTGTGTTTGTTTTTGCTTGTGCGTTTATAAATACATGTAGAAATTGATTAGGAAATTTCAGTTACATTTTTCAGTCACAGTTTTTTTATGTTTTAATCCCTGGTCAGTCAGGTAGAGCAGGGGAAAACCAGCAGGGGAGCCCCTTCATTGCTCAGGTGTACCATGACTCATGACTCATGACCTGCCCCATTCAGGGAGTCTGACTGACCCATGACTTCTAGGAATACTATACTGTCGTCATGTGCTGTAAAGAACAAGGAAACAGGCAACCAGGAAGAACATAGAAATGACAACGACCATCAGACATCTCCTAAGTTTCAGTGACCTGTGGCGTCATCTCTTCTCTGGAAAGAGGGAGTTTTATGAGAACTCTTCTCACTCCTATTGAACAGTTGTGTCATTGTCATCAGATATATCAAAAAAGAACTAAGAAACAGACACAAGATTACATCTGGGTCAAATCTGCCAAATTCCTGAAATCTAAAAAAAGAGTCATGAAACAACTGCAAAAGTAAGTAACAGTAAATTGTTTAATTGTTTTATTATGCATAACATATCTTAAATATCCCAAAACTTGTTATAGCCTAGTTCATTTACACATGCAATTATCCTTTAAAAAGAAAAAAATCACTTTTTAAATTTATTGCAAAAGACAAAAACTCAAAACAACATTTCCCATGAAACATTCATTTTGCTGCTTCGGCTGGTATGTGAAAATAAGCAATTGTGAACAAATGCTTCCCATTTTCCCTGAAGGACCTCCTGAAGAAATGACTGTAACAATATTTTATTCAATTCTATTCTTTTCCAATTTAACATTGTCACTTACATGCTCCTTATTCATTATTCTATTGCACATTTACATTTACTTGTGGAAAACTGTACTTGAATTATTAATTTCACGCATTTTGTAAATAAATAAACAAAATTACTTCACAGTCATTTAAATAAAAGTCTTACAAATCTGTTGAAATATATTAGAAAGCTGTGTGTTTGTTTGTGTGTCTTGCGTGTTTGTTTATATTCATTAAGGCTTCAGATCCTGCAGAGAGAGAGAGAGAGAGAGAGAGAGAGAGATAGAGAGAGAGAGAGAGAGAGAGAGAGAGGGAGAGAGAGAGAGAGAGAGAGAAATAGAGAGAGAGAGAGAGCAAGAGAGAGAGAGAGATAGAGAGAGAGAGAGAGAGAGCGAGAGAGAAAGAGAGAGAGAGAGAGAGCGAGAGAGAGAGAGAGCGAGAGAGTGCATGTGTATGAGCGTGTGTGTGTGTGTGTGTGTGTGTGTCTGTATGTGCATGTGTGTGTGAGTGTACAGTGTATATACTATATATTTGTGTAATGGCCTCAGGAGAACTCCCTAGCAGCCTGGTGGTCACAGTGCTTGGGGCAGGTTGGGTGATGGAGGCCGCGCTGTGCTTCCTTCCTCCTCCTCCTCTCCTCGCGCTCGCGGGCACGTTCGCGCTCGTGGGCACGTTCGCACTCGTGGGCATGTTCGCGCTCGTGGGAGCTGGGGCTGCAGCGGTGGACGAGGGTGGCCTCTGCGGGCGGAGACGACTTCTTCATAAGGAGCCTCTGGAGGACCTGCTTATCCGAACGCTCCCTCTGGAAGTCATCCTCATACACCTTCAGCTTTGGAGGTGGAGGAGGAATAGACACACATACACAAACACGCGCGCGCACGCACACACACACACACACACACACACGCACACACACATACACACACACACACATACACACACACATGTGTACGGACACATGCAGCCACACACACATAGACACATACAGACACATGCACACACACAGACACATGCACACACGCAAACACACACACACACACACACACACACACACACACACACACACACACACACACACACACACACACATACACACACACGTGTGCGGACACATGCAGCCACACACACATAGACACATACAGACACATGCACACACACAGACACACGCAAACACACACACACACACACACACACACACACACACACACACACACACACACACACACACACACACACACACACACACAATATAGGGTTTAACGTTCATTATCTTCTAATAGACTGAGCCTATTATTTTGCTATGTTACACATACTGAACATCATTAAGTAACACTGACACAGACCAAGCACTATTTCCAGCTAATGTGTTCATTACTGGCATAACTGGGCTTGATAATTGAACCCAGTAATTGAGTGTTTCAAGGGGTAGAACTGACACCAGATCATTGCCTTCGGGGAAATACTCCCATATTCCCAAGAGTTATTATATTGCAAGCATGACTTTTGTTGCGTTTCTGTGCATAGGAAACTATTAAGCATTAATGACTCCAATTCGCGGCCATAACAGCTTTGCTCCAGTGCTAACATTTAGTGACCGGCAGTGTGACCGCTGTTTTCCAAATGTCTCATCTATCTGTGTAACGTTACCATCTGTGCCTTTAAAAACGACGCTTTTGTAAGCGTTCTGTGAGCTTTTTCAATTGCGCTAAACAGGTGCAAAGGCATCATCGATCAGAAAGTCGCTGGAAGGTGCGACTAATGCAAGACACACGGTGGACAATAAAGGCCGCAGGACATAAAACCAACAAATCAAAAACATTTGTACACTCTATTGACTTCTACAGAAAATGTTTGTGCTGTCTACACTTTTCTCTTCACATATCTTTTGTCCGGTTAACAAAAAATGCTTCAGAGCATTTTTACTAGCAGAAAAGAGGGTTATGGTGAAGAAGACTTATACAAACTTTGAGGATAAGAAATTCTTCAGCTATACAGAAGTAGCAAAGGAAGACATTTAAAGCAACACTAATTACTCTTTTCAAAACTGTTTTAGTGGTTCATCAATTTATAATATTAGTGCACCCAAGTGCACATTAAGTTTAGCTTTCTTCATGACACTGCACCACTGATTCCAGATGAATGTTACCTTGGTGAGGCCCGAATAAGACTTTGATTTATCACTTAGTTTATGTTATAAACTGAAGCTGTTGTTAGCGTAAATCATCCAACCACCCTGACAACCCAGCTTTGAACCTCAGTGGTGCAATCCACAGTAGTAGTCAATAGCTGCCAAAGCAATTACTACGAAGACTCTAAATCCAATGCAATGTATTGGCAGTGCTATCTGTCCTACAGTGCTGCTAGACAGCAGCTGCCACTGAAATGTCTCTGGCTATCATGCTATATGCATGGGTTGAGTTGCACTGAGTTGCATTACTGCAGGACTTGCCATATCTTTCTATGGTTTGTCATCCCTGACAAACCTTCTATATTAGTCAGCAACTTCTATATTAGTTAGAAATATTCCTTGAGGCTTGTAGTAATGTCAAGGCAAGGTGAGGCCAGGCCAGGCCAGGCCAGGCCAGGCCAGGCAGGTCAGGTCAGGACAGGTCAGGTCAGGTCAGGTCAGGTCAGGACAGGTCAAGTGAAGTGAAGTGAAGTGAAGTCAACTTCCTTATCACACAGGTGGGAAATGAGATTACATCACTGATATACCTTGTTACCAACACTGAAATCAATCAAGAATGTGTGAAACAAAACAAGTACAGAAAGAAGGCTTTGATGCTGAGGGAGGTGAGACGTCAGTGAACCGACATCTTTCAGCCTTGAGTGCGTTTTTAAAGGTGAGGCTTGAGGGTGAGGCTGACCTGCTCTTGCAATAGCGCCATCTGCTGGCGCATCTCGCCCTCCCTGCGCCGCAGCCTCTTGTTCTCCTGCAGCATGCGCTCGTGGTCCTTGTGCTCGATCCTGTAGTCGGCCTCGTACAGCTTCGTCTGCGGGTAGACGACATGGCCGACACAGTCAGCTGTGGCTGAGGGGAACTCAGGTCGGCAGCACTTTATTTTACAGTTCCTTGTGTAGTGTGTCTACATGTCACAATGTGTGCGCACACATACCACATACCAATAACACTAGCACTAATCCTAAGGTACAGTGTAAGTACATAATGTTACATATTGTTACACACTTTGTTACACTGTACCTAATTGATGTATAGGGACGGTAAAATAAAGTGTATCCTTGCATTTTACTTCAGGAACCCCAAAAAGACAGTATTTTACCTCAAAGAGGGTAACTGTTACAATCAACATCAGCAGAAATATTCCTTGAGGCTTGTAGTTCGGCCTAAGCAAACTTGTGCTCCATCACAGTGATGGGCATCAGCTATGTTAGAGCACCACCAAGTGGCATTTGTCTTCCTTGCGACAATAAAGAGCACAGTGCAGGCATTTGTGATGGAACAGGTAAGACCGGATGCAGTGTTGCATATGGCCACTAGGTGGAACGCTTCTCTAGTTGTTCTTTTAGCATAAATGAGACAGCACAGATCTTTCATCGACAAATACAGAAAACAAAAACATTAAAGAGCAGTAAAATAAAAGAGTCGCTCAGTGTAATTATTTCCTGGTGTGGAGTGTGTGTGTTTTTTTCAATATTTATTTATGTCTATGACATTTAAAAGCCTATCCTTGGTCCTTGTGGCCCTGACCTGTGTGTGTGTGTGTGTGTGTGTGTGTGTGTGTATGTGTGTGTGCACTTGCGTGCATGCGTGTTTGTGTGGGTGTGTATTTATATTGCAATTTCAGATAATCCTGGGTCGTTGAGGTCCTGACGTGTAGGTGCTAAGCATCTGGTCCTGAGCATCTCTCTGTGTGTTTGTGTGTGTGTGTGTGTGCATGTGACTGTGTATGTGTGTGTGTGCCAAACCTGGCATTTCAGAGCCTCCAGCTGGTCCTTGAGGTCCTGAACCTCGGCGAGTGTGTGTGCGGAGTGTTTCCTGCCTGCACTGGTGTGTCCTTTGGCATGGCTGCTGCCGCTGCCTTCTGGGGGGGTGTGTGGGGGGCTCCGCTGGGACGCGTTGCGGTGAGCTGCTCTCTTCTGGTCTGGAGAACACTTGGAGTCCAAGTTTGTGTCTGGCGGTCTGGAAACATTCATTAAACTCTGCAGGGAGAAGATAACAAGACAAAATGTCATTGTAATTTCCCTTGCCTTCATTTCCCAAAAATATGAAATCTAATTTGCCTTTAGGATGAGTAAAGTGTCTGTCAGTCTGTCTGTCTGTCTGTCTGCCTGCCTGCCTGCCTGCCTGTCTGTCAGCCCGTCCGTCCATCAAAATAATGTGACCCTTATTTAATCCGGTCAATTGCCTGTCTAGGCAATGCCGTGCAATTACAATCAGGTTTACCAGTGGTAAAATGCTAACAAGAATTAATTCAAGCAGAACACTGCCAATCAGCTGTGTTTTATTTTTTCTGGATGATTTTAATGTCAGAAATCTGACGTCAAAAAAAAAAAAATCAAAAAACGGTCAAGTCCAGGTGCGTCACTTCATCGTGCGGAACGCTGTTTTAAAAATACATCTCTCTCCTTCCTCAGCACACCCCCTGTCTGTCTTCAGCACTCCCACAGCAACTGTTTTGAAACCATGCCTGCAATTAGCATGCGGTCTCTGCAAAGCACAAAGCCAGAACTGAAACTCAGAACGAGCCTTACACCACCATCCAGGAAGAAGCACATTAGCCAGAACTAGGTGTGAAAACGCAGTGGGAGGTTAAAGATAGTGTGAAGTTTACACCACGCTACAACACGCTAAAATAGAGAGAACTGTCTCAGCACAAGCAAATTGTAACACTTCACTAAGGCTGAGGCTATTAATGAAGACGTTTAGCTATTTTATCTTTGGGCTAACATGTCTTGGTTTTTCACAGCTCTCATTCATAACTATGCATTGTGAAATATGGCTGAAGGGAAGGCCCAGTGACTATCCCCTACGTTACCTTTACTGAATGCTGGATGCTGTGATGAATATATGAATACTAATCTCTAGGAATTTTATTTGTATACCGAATGTTTATTTCTCTCTCTCTCTCTCTCTCTCTCTCTCACTCTCTCTCTCTCTCTCTCTCTCTCTCTCTCTCTCTCTCTCTCTCTCTGTGTGTGTGTGTGTGTGTGTGTGTGTACTGACCTGTGTTACGAGGCTCCAGTCTGTGACTGGTTGTGTGCGCTGCATCCGGTCCTCCAGCAGGTGCACATAGTCCTGCAGATGCTGGTTCTTCTTCAACTCCTCCATCAGCGTATGCTCATAGTATTCCCTTTTATTCTACACACACACACACACACGCACACGCACACGCACACGCACACACACACACACACACACACACACACACACACACACACACACACACACACACACACACACACAGCAGAGTTCAGTGTTTCCCCCTTACATTTAGTTGTAGTGCTGTCAAGGCCAACGCCCACCAGAAGCGTCAGGACAGGAAAAACTTAAGAATCCTTGTTTTAAACTAAGGAAGTGCACTGTGAAAAAAGAACAGCTGAGAATACTTAAAATTTCAAGGTAACATTATGCACTAAGTTTAAAATTTACCATCTATTTGCCCTAAGTATGACAACACTGTTGTCTGAATTTGGAAATCTTAGTTAGGTCAATGAGCATTGCTTTCACTTCCTCATTTGGCCAGTGTAGATTTGCTTGTTTACTAAATGGTGGTCTTCACAGAACTACAAAAAAGTACTTTTCCCATTGGTCTGAAAAAGGTGTGACTTTGATTCCCACACAGTGCACATAGTATCTGCATTTTTAGCCCATTACACACGCTACCTCAGTGGCACTTTTGGCAGTGGGTGGATTGCAGCCTGCAATCCTCTGGTCACAAGTCCATTGCCTTAGCTTGGGAGATCTGAGCCTGCAATCCTCTGGTCACAAGTCCATTGCCTTGGCTTGGGAGATCTGAGCCTGCAATCCTCTGGTCACAAGTCCATTGCCTTAGCTTGGGAGATCTGAGCCTGCAATCCTCTGGTCACAAGTCCATTGCCTTAGCTTGGGAGATCTGAGCCTGCAATCCTCTGGTCACAAGTCCATTGCCTTGGCTTGGGGGATTTGAGCCTGCAACCCTCCGCTCACATGACCATTGCCTTATAGCTTGGGGGATTTGAGTCTGTGACCCTCTCGTCACAAGTCCATTGCCTTATAGCTTGGGGGATTTGAGTCTGTGACCCTCCAGTTGCAGGTCCATTTCCTTAATTGCCACGCCACCACTGCTCCATTGTTCTTCACTATTACAAGACCTAAATAATCAAATGTACAAGGTGTACATGAGGTACAATTTTTTTCTGATGTTATTTCCCTGTGATAGGCAGTGGTGGCTTGGCAGGTAAGGACATGGACTCTAGAGCACAGGGTCTCAGGCTGAAATCCACCAGCTGCCACTGAGGTCCCCTGAGCATGGTAGCGTGTGTGATGGGCTAAATGCAGAGGTTGGCTTTTGTTGTGTACACTGTGTAGGAATGGAAATCGCACCTTTTTTCACATCAATCGACAAAACTGTGTATAGTATAATGATAAATTGACATAACCTTAATTACCTTTTTATAGTTATATGAACACCACCATTTAGTGAACAAACAAATCTAAACTGTCTGAATGAGGAAGTGAAAGTATTGCTCATTGACCTAACTAAGAATTCCTAATTTGGACAACAGTCTCAGCTGTTTTTTACAGTGTGTCTATGAAGTCAAGATATCCCTATTTACCAATTTCTGACCATTTGCACTAAAGGTTATGTTGGCTAAATGCATGCATGGCATACCAAATGTTGTCATTAGTAAATAAAAGCAATTGACACAATAGAGCTGATAGCATGTATTTGGTTGATTAAAAACGTCAGTTTAATGGCGTGGTAATTCAGTTTGACATAGTGCTTACGAATTGTGCAAATGGAAGGCATTATTTAGCACCTGATTGTACTCATGATCATGTTAAGATTTTGTAGCAGCGCTTATCATTTAAAATCCATACAGAGGAAATAATGCATTCATTTAAATTGAAATCCTTGGGCAATTTTTAAATTATAGAAGACAAAATTAGACTGTGTGGGAAACACTGGTACCTAGGTAAGGATTATAGTTAATTAATGTCTGTGTTACAGTGTATCTACCTATTTAGGAACAGTGGTACAACCTGTGTAACACATGTACTGGTGTTGTACTTATACATAGGGTATTTTTGTCACAATAACATATTCTGTAAGTACAACAGCAGTACACAATATTACATATAGTTACACAGTTTCACTGTGTGCAATTAGGTAAGACACACAAAACACCAACACCGTAAAATGTTACAGTGTTAAAAAGTGTTACAGAATTAAACGTAATGGGACATTTGCTTTCTGAAGCCAGGACCACCTTCACCTCCACCTGTGTGCGGGGCACTGGAGCCGTGTGAGTCACCTGTTCGTGCTCCACCTTGAGCAGTAGTTTGCTGTTCAGCTGCCTGATGCTGCTGAGCTCACTCTGCAGAGCCTCCACCCTCTGCTGCAGGGTCAGGGTGGTGCTGCGGTAGATGTGATCCCAGTCCTCATTCAGCTTCATCAGCTGGGAAACACACACACACACACGCACACACACACGCACACACACACGCACACACACACACGCACACACGCACACACACACACACACACACACGCACACACGCACACACACACACACACACACACACACACACACACACACACACACACACACACACACACACACACACACACACACACACACACACACACACACACACACACACACACAGTCATTCATGTGTGTATTTCATCACATGTGCATGCATATATCCAAAAACTTAACCTGGTTGTGCACAGCCACATGCATAGCATGCACACAAATATATCAAAACTTGCACATAATATGCACAGACAGTCACTGGGAAAGGCAGACAGCTATACAGACAGACAGGCAGTAGGACAGATAGATAAACTGACAGATAAACTCTAGCCTTCTCTGTGAGACTGGTACGTGCGGCAAAAGACTTAAATTAAAGTGACTTTACACTTTTACTTATAAGCAGGAAACATTATGACACAAGCACATTCGTCTAACATCACAGCCTGTTTGTCTCCTAATGCCTCACTCTCTCTATGCCTACTTCTCTCTCTCTTCCTCTCTCTCTTTTTCTGTCTTTCTACTTTGCACTCTATCACACTCTCTATCTGTCTCGCTCTCTCACATCCCTTCCTCTGTTCCTTATCCTCTCTCCCTCTCTCTACCTCCTCTGCTGTCTCTCTTCATCTCTCTCTCTCTCTCCCCATCGCAGCCTCTGCTATCATTTAACAGTGATGTGGCCAGGCTGTAAACAGCGGTGGCAGTATTCTTCCTTTTGCAGCAGGGAAATAAATGAGGTTTTGATGAGTGCAGTCTGAAGCGGTGGAAGGTGTTAGTGCTCGCACAGACTCTTTATGTCCCTCTGTCCAAACAAAGCGGCCATCTGCTTAATGCTGACAGCCCACACTGGCAGCTGGAAACATGCGAAGGTGAGTCGTGATGAGAAACACACACACACACACTCAAAAACACACACACACACAAACACACACACGCAAACACACACACATTGAGAAACATACACACACACAAATACACACACATGCACACACACACACACACATGAACTGAAGCATACTCATGCATTCACACACACATACACAAAAACAATGATGCACATACACATACATGTTCACACACACACTGTCCATGTCCATTCCAGAATAAGTTACCATAACATAATCATCAAGCATGTTTCAGTTGTTACGTAAACATTACAATTCTTATGCGCTAGTTGCTATAGTAGAAGTGCACCAAGTAAACAACCCTGCTTCTGAGGTCACATGGCCCATCCCCCCACTGCCTGACCACTACTACCTACCAGCACTACCTGCAGACATATCCCAAATAAACACACAGTGCTCTGTGCTACAAGCCCACTATGTTCATAACTAAGTTTGTTTGTATGTTCTTCTGTCGATCAAATTTCTGTACACAAATAAAATAACATTCAGAATGGGTTCCAAGTGTTGCTTTCGTACACTTGACAGAGGATGACTTACATTTTCAGGACCAAGAACCTTTTACTTTAGCAGTTATAGATGTACTTGTGGATTAGGGTTAGTGATTTGTACACTCATCTCACATAAGATATACACAGGATTGTTTGTTACATGCTTAAATATATGGTAATTAAGACTCCATGAATACTAACTTGAAGTAGAGAACAAGCATGCCCTGCATAGCAAATTACAGGCAAATCTGCCCACCAACATCAGACACTGAAACTATGGATGTCAGCTGGTGAGAAAACATGTCACCAAATGTTCATCAAGCATGAAATCAAGAAATACACAGTGTACTAATGACACAGACTGTACGTCTGCCTGATGCATAAATATTGTATAAGAGGAACAGCTTGTGTAGTATGTGTGCAGTGATACATACAAAACATTATAAATAGAGACAGACTGTGTGGCTTATGGCCAGTGAAGCATAAAGAACACACGAAGAGACAGAAGGCACAATGAGATCTGTGACATGAAGGGAGAGGAATTATTATGTCAGCATCGAGCACATATTGGGACAAGACGTACAGGGCTGTCCAAAAATACAGGATGTACGATGTATACACGACTGTATATGCATGCACATGTGGGGTTTGATCCATACAGGGCCTTTAGAAACAAAACATTAGTATAATTCCCTTTCATCATGTTTCTCCAAAGTATACTAATATAGGTAGCAGACATTTAGTTTAAATTATTTGTTTGTGCTCTTTAGCCATAAATCGGACAGGATAGTGAAGAATGACAAGAAATGTTCAGGAGAGAGAGAGAGATGAGGTGGAATTGGGAAATAACTTCCAAATGAATTTAGATGTACGGTGTGGGTGCCTTGGCCAGCTGTGCTGGTCAGAGGTACATTACTTTACCTAGTGGATTTGAACCTGCACCCCTCCGGTCACAAGTATGTTACTTTAACTGACAGGCCACCACTGCCCCATTGCACCACTGCCACCATTGGGGCCCTGAGTAGTCAGTCCCACGTATCCCCCCACTTTACAAAAATAAAGGTGCCTAAAAAGTCCTTGGATGGTTCCATGGAGAGTGAAAACTCTGTGTTGACCCATTACATTATGTGAAAGGTTCTTCACATTAGAAATGGTTCCTCAGAGCCTCAGATCATAGTGGGCTATGCTGTGTCATACCAGCGTCAAATGGTTCTTTAAAGAATTTTGCCTTGATGGTTCTTTGAAGCACTGAAAAAGGTTCTTCTCTGAAGAACCGGTACTGGTCCTACTATTTTTTAGAGTGCAGTGCCCACGGTGTGTAATCTCACCTCCTTGTTGATCCTGCGCAGATCCATGTTCCTGTTGAGCAGCTGGAGTTTCTCCTCGTCGGTAGAGGTGACGGACATGCTGTCGGTGATGAGGGTCACCTGCTCCTCAGCCGAGAGGAGGCGTTCACCCCGCACCACCTCCCCATTAGTGTCCTCTTCCTCCTCCTCCTCCTCCTCCTCCTGTTTCGGCTCCTCATCGTGCCTGATGTTACATATAAGCATGCATACACACACACACGCACACACACGCACGCACACACATACACATACACACACACATGCACGTGCACACACACACACGCAAGCGCACGCATGCATGCACACACACACACAGACATAAACAAACATGTAAAACGACAAATGAGAAGAAAATGGATCACCACTCAGCCATTGAGATTTCATTGCGATTCATCATTTCTTATTTATCTGGAAGAATGGCCCCATGCAGGAGCCAGTGTGGCAATCACACCAGTCTTCAGCAGTCAAAGGCACACCCCTTGTGGCAATCACACCAGTCTTCAGCAGTCAAAGGCACACCCCTTGGCATCTCATTGGGCTTTTCATATCTGGAGCCACTCATTCAGCAAAGCATGACTGATTTCTCTACTGATATCTCTTGATGGTTGACTCATGCAAATAGCCACACACAAGTACACACACACACACACACACACACACACACACACACACACACACACACACACACACACACACACACACACACACACACACACACACACACGCACACGCACACATGCATTCACACACACACACACACACACACACACTCACACATACACACATACATGTACTCACACACACTTTCACACAAACACACACACAGACACACATACACACACACATGCCTTTCAGTTGAACTGAATTCCATTAGAACACACGGCCGCTTGATTAAATTCAATCGAGGGAATCAAATCAAGCAATTAAGAGCCTATCACAAATCCACAGGTTGTGTGTGCACATGTGTCTGCGTACAGTGCCATTACATTCGCATTACTGCTGAAAACTCTTGATGAAGAGTGGCTTGATGAGACGCGGAGTGCACACTAATACCCTTCATTTGACATGATGAATCCCATTATGAGGTGAGGGAAGGAGGCGAAAACATCCAGGCAACAGCACAAACACGCTGTGAGCAGTACGTGTGAAGACGTCATGAAGACACGTGAGGTAAAACTTTATTTGGGTAGTCTGCCCAAAGAGACATTACAGATGGTTCGTTAAATTTAGTTTAATTTTTTTTCTTGTTTATTGACTTCTCACTCTAATCAAACCCAATCCCTAACCCTAGCGTAAGTCACAGAGTTTCAACAGATGGTTTATTGATAGTCTCAGCATTTGTAGACAATCTATGAGACAATCATCAATTGTGACCAAACTTTATTTCTATCTTTGGCCTATATTTATGCTTTATATCTTTAAATATAATGGAACTGTCATTGTGTAATACAATACTTATGTTTGAAACAAAAGTACTCCTATGGCAAGTCCTACAACATGTAGAAGTACTGTTCCAAATTACCACTGTACAAATGGTGCACAGGTGTAGTGCTCTGGTGAAGTTTGTTGGTTTTGATTGGTTGTGGCACTGTCCAACTGCAGAGGCAGTTTGAAAGACAACCATTGATGGCACCCCTTGGATTGCCAAATTGTGTTGCCTGGCCACGATGGATAGTCCAGGCCACACAATTTGATGTGGAGTGGCTTGCAGGCTAGTAACACGTCCTTACCGTGGACCAAACTGCTAGCGCAAGTAGGTAATGCGATAAGCTAGCAGTAAGCAGGTAGTAATATGGTATTGAGCAGACTCTTCTTGACCACATTTGTGGAACTGGAACTGAAAATGTGTGGAACTAAAAAATAAAAAAAACAAATCTTATTCCATTGCCATAGGCCTAATTACAGCAGCAAGCAGTAATATCATTAGGGCTCTGTGACTGAATACGGCTTGTGATCCTTTTAATCTAGTTGTTTATTTGAACGCTCAACCACTGCTCTTGAGTCTGATTACACAATTCATTTCTTTTTTGATTGGATGAGAGGCAAATTGGCATCTCAACTTCAACTGCAACCACTCAGTCACAGTGTAACGTGCCATTTACTCAAAAGAAAGAGAGCAGCATTGCAAGCGGTGATTTCACAATGTTACGTGTGACAGTTGGGGAAAGAGGAAAAAGAGCTGGTGGATTTGAGGGAGTGCAGTCAAGTGAATGTTGAAATTGACATGCACAAAAATCCTCTTTCAGTTAACTTGACTGCAGAGTGCAGAGGGCAGAGGGCAAAATACTTTAAGGACATTATTTAAACTCAAGGAATGAGTTTTTGGAGCAGAGAATGTTAAAATACAAGGAAGAAATCCAGACACCAACTAATACACTTGTGCTCGTACAGGGGGGAAGGATATTCCCACAGTCTGGTGTCTTTAAATTTAATCACTTGTGCTATCATCATACAAAATATCTTGTATAGGACGATCTATACAGGGTGCAATAAATATATGTGCTCTTATTGAGCATTGTCATTGTGACTTGTGTCTTCAGTAAATACATTTTTTTTCTGTTTTGTAAACCCATTGGTCCAAACTGCCAATAGAGTAAAATATAATCTCAGTGCAGCACATTTTTAAAAAGCCTAGTGTCAAAGGTGAAGCAGACAGGGGTTTCCTTTAACACGCCGCTCAGGGGCAACCAAGTGTTGAGGACATCATTTATGGAAATGATTGCTTCTCAGCAACGGCCTTTTGTGAACTCCCCAGCATTTAAGTAGGAGGGAGTGTGTGTGTGTGTGTGTGTGTGTGTGCACGTGTGTGTGTGTGTGTGTGTGTGTGTGTATGTGTGTATGTGTGTGGAGGTTGCTGTGGGGGGTTTGGGGCTGGCCAGGTGCGATCAGTCAGGTAGCAGGGATGAATAGTGATAAGCTTCCCTCTATCAACCTCTCTCCAGTGCCCCAACTTCCTGTCCCTCCTCCGCTAAAAATGCTTCGCTCTGAACCTCGGTACAAAGGGATCGCAACCTGACTTCCTCTCCTCTCCTCTCCTCTCCACCACCAAGTCCACCTCCCTTCCTCAACCACTACACCACCACCACCAGCAGCCGCGCTAATCTCCCAGCAAGTGCCCTCTCTGCTCATCTCCTCTCCAATTCATGCTGAAATGTGCAGCAAACCCCTTACAAACAGGAACACACATCAATGTCTCCCTCAGGCCTGAGAGAGAGAGAGAGAGAGAGAGAGAGAGAGAGAGAGAGAGAGAGAGAGAGAGAGAGAGAGAAAGAGGCAGAGACAGAGAGATAGAAAGAGAGGGAGAGAAGACAGAGAGAGAGAAAAAAAGAGACAGAGAAAGACAGAAAATACAGAGTTTGAGACACACACACACACATACACAGAGAGAGAGAGAGAG
Organism: Coilia nasus; assembly: GCA_027475355.1. Taxonomy (NCBI): domain Eukaryota; kingdom Metazoa; phylum Chordata; class Actinopteri; order Clupeiformes; family Engraulidae; genus Coilia; species Coilia nasus. Next base: position 6,120,233 of record CM050202.1, read on the forward strand.
AGAGAGAGAGAGAGAGAGAGAGAGAAAAGAGACAGAGAAAGACAGAAAATACAGAGTGAGAGACACACACACACACATGCACACACACACACACACGGAGAGAGACAGAGACAGAGAGAATAGTGAGAGAGACAGAGAGAGAGAGAATAGAGAGAGACAGAGAATAGTGAGAGAAAGAGAGAGAGAGAGAGAGAGAGGGAAAGTAAAGATGAAGAGTGAGAGAAGGAGAGACAGACACAGAGAGAGAGAGAGAGTGAGAGAGAGAGAGTGAGAGAGAGACGGCATCCAAGTGACTGAAAATGCCGAGCAAAATCTTGTTTAAGCGCCCCTGCCTCTTTAGCCCAGAGCGAGAGTGCTGTTTGAAAAGGCAGCAGGGGAAATTGCATGCTGGGTGGAGTGTGGTTATCAGGGGAGGACTCAGAATGGCGCTGCTCCTCACTGGGCAGATCACGCCGTGGTCCCGGCATCTGCTCCACCCCCCACCCCCACCCCAACACACCACCAGGATGACTCAGCATCTCTGAGTGAGACCCCGCGCTGCCTGCCTAGCTGCCTGACTTTGGAGGCCTACTGTACACTGGCCCGATAACCCCACAGGCTGCCAACATATGGCCAGTGCATATAACCCCCCCCCCCCCCGGTCCAGTAGGAGTTTTTGCACCACATTCAACTTTGTGCTGGTTAACAAGGTCAGCAAGTTTACTGTAGCAAACTCAGTTCAGAGTTTGGAGTTAATCCTTTGAGCAGCAGATGACTTTGCAGATGGTACACAAAGAGATGACCAAGCTGGGTGGGTGAGATGGAAAACCCATCATGATGTCCCAAAAAATTATTAAATCCTTCTAGTTTGAATGTCAAATTACCTACAACCTCCTGGCTCACTACTGATGGGCCTCTTTTGGTGCTGCTCTGATTCTCTGTTTCAGAGTTTTTAGAACGGTTTTAGAATGTTCTGGTAGCAGAACCTGCAGAACACCTGCCTCTGCAATCAGGGAGTTGCAGGTTTGATTCCATCTCCTGCTGACCTGAAGTATGCAGTGTGCTTGAGCAAGACACTGAACCTACACTGCTCCTGATTTGCTGGTTGGCACCTTGCATGGCAGCCTTCTGTTTTATGAATACAGTGTGTGTGTGTTTGTGTGTGTGTTTGTGTGGTGTAATTTGGTGACTGTGAGGCATTCTGTGTAAAGTGCTTTGTGTGCTGAGTAGATGAAATGATTATAGTAATGCAGCCCATTTTACTGTTTACTCTGCTTAAAAGGGTTTGTAGGTTCAAAAGGTGAACCCTACCAAAGAAGAGACGTACACAACTAACGTAAGCATTCACTGAAACTTCATGAGCACTGAAGCCCTGGCCATGTTTCAGGTCCCTGTCAAGCAATGTTTTGCAGATAATGAGAACTATTCTGCCATGACAAAGTGCGGCGGACACCATTACAAGTGTCCTTGACGCCCACTTCGTGCTTTGTGGCAACCACCAGGCAGATCGTAAAGAGCTTTACGACGTCTGAAATTCGCAAAAGGTTTCTTACAAGTGTAAATTTGAGGGCACAGCGTCTCTTAAGAGTATGATATGCCTAGGCTGATAGTGGATTTCTCTGTCACTGATGCTGTGCAGCACTATATTCAGAAAGGCAATAAAAATAATAAAGGCGCTTATCAGAGGACATCAGAAAGGGCATCTGAATGAATGGTATAAAATATATATTAGGCCTGTATGATTCAGACTTCCTGACTGCACTGAGAGGAAAATGGTGTTTCAATATCCTGTTGTGGCATCCATTTTGAAATTGCAGCAGCTGTTATTTGGATTTTAAAAAAAAACTAACAGCAATTATGAAAAATTGCTTTCTTGTTGAATAGCTCGCTTTGTAATTTGGCCATGCACAGAGAGGTGAAGAGTGGAAAACAACTGAAACAGTTTTCAATCAATGCAGGTTAAATATGAAGGCTTCTAAAAAAAAGACCACGATTTTGTAAAATTGCCATTTGGCTGAAATTCACTACCTAATAACCCTGCTGCTCATGTGAAAACATGTTGCCATGACAGCCTACTGTACTGTCTGTGTCTGACACACATTGTACATGGGTGATGTCCTAACTCACTACACAAAATACAGTAAAACACATAAGATTAATATCTACCGCAGGGCACTTATTCATAACCAATGTAATGAATATTCATGAATGCTTTGCAACAGCCATATTTCAACATAGTATTAAAAAACATTACTGTGCAGTTCATAATAGATCACTCGTGGCACACACACACAAAAAAAGAAATATACTCATTATCTTGCCAGGTCTGGGTTTCGTATTTTATAGTTTACTGTGGAGACTTAGCTGCGGTGCTTTATTGAATATGGGCAAATCCATGGCCATGTATATAAGTAGGATACACAACACCACTTGTGTAAAGCATTCTGGGTCAGAATTTTGTTCCAATGAAAACAAAAGCCTGTTTTGGCATTAAAAAGTGATAGTCATGGTTGGAAAAGGATTTCAAAAAAGCCAGCTTGCCTGTAATAAATAACAAACATTACTGCATACGCAGCTACAGGTGTGTCTGTCTAGAAACGCTACACGTGTGTCTGTCTGGAAACAAGAAGGTTTGGTCAAATAGGTAGATGGGAAATAGGTCAAGTAGTTTAGTCGCACAGATGTTAGGGTATGTAGGGCATGTCCGTTAGTGTTGATGAGCTGCAAAATCCATATCTTGAGAATCTTACTGTCGTTGTCTCTTTTTGTGTTGGATGAAATATTCACTGGACGTCTCAGTGTGTTTATTGCTTTTTTTATGACATCCAAAGAAAATTTCTGGAGAACTTGCTGCTTGTCAGTTGAGATCATTGGCTACATATGTTATTTATTTGATGAAGTGAAGAGCTATTATGTGATTATAAGAGGAGCAACACTTCCTGAATGAATGTCATCCTACAGTGGAATCTGCATTATGAATGTTAAAGTTATTGTTGTATGTCTGGCTATCTACAAAATCTCATCTTAAATCTCCTGAGCAACCATTGCGTTGTCAGAAAAAACAACAATAACAACAAATAGTATCGGCAGAGGGTTTATCAAACTATTTACAATATGAAGTTTATCAAACTATTTACAGTATGAGGTTTATCAAACTATTTTGCATGAGGTCTGCTGGAAAACATTGTGGTGCGCCTTCTGGAACAGCAGCAGCTCTTTTTTTTTTTTTAGGTAAAACAAGAAAAATGAAAATAACTTTTCTGCTCAATAGCTCACTTTGTAGTTTGGCAATACTTGGGGAGGCAACATGTGGAGAGGTTTTTCAATCAACATTTTTGGCAGGTTAAAAATGAAGGTTTTTTTTCCCCTGAAAATTGGTCTTGGATTAAAAGAAAACTTTGGCAAGGTTTGAAGGTTATGGTTAACCCTAGTCTGATCTGAAACTGGCGCAATGTGGCTAACACCACCATCTGATATGTTTTCCTTCCGACCGAAACTGAAATAATGGGTGTGTTGAGCACAAAAGCACAACATTCAAGGAGGTGGCTGAACTGGACCAACCCCTTTGATGACTTTGACATGAGCCAACTTTCTCTGCATCTTCCTGATAAATATCATAACTAATATTCTATGCTGCATTTTCCAGCGCCCTTGAATCTTACATGTTTTACTGTGGCAAAAAACTGTGTTCAACTATATTTCATAGATCTCAGGCATTATTAAACTGCACACCATCAAATTGTGAATTCTTTTGAATTTTTTGTGGGTGTACATGTCACCCAAACAGATGCATCCAGTCCTGAAAATTGTCACTCAGGCCGTATACTGTAGCATGAGGCAGGCGGTGGTGTACCCAGGGTTTGGGTGACAGAAAATACAGCGCTTTGGGGCACTGGCAATGGCACTGCAATCTCAAATTGCGTATTCAGTAGATTGGTGTTCGCTTTCATCATGTCTACAAAGAAAAAAAAAATACAATAAAAAACAACAAAAGAGAAACAACAATAGGTATCCTCCCACCAGGTTGGAAGGGGAAAATCCAGGTATTGTCCCTGGAGACCATGATTAGCTGCTTCAGTGCTTTGGAGCTGATGAAACCCCAAGTCACCCAAAACTACATCTCCCCTGGGTAGGCCTGGGCCTGCACCTGCTTGTACACAGTAATTCCACTGCCAAAGCAGTACACTTCCTCTAGATGAGAGGCACAGCTTGAAACGTAATTGTAGGCCAATTTTTGTCAGAGGATAATTGATGGTGTGTACTTACAAGCTTATAATATGGGTGCTGGACTCATGGCTAGCTGTAATTAGTATTAAAATCATAAAAGGGAACTACTGTGCGCAGGCAGTTTACTTTTTATACTACTATTGAAACTTTTGTGAATTTTTGAATCTTTTTCTTTTCTTTTTTTTTAATCACCCCAACAACCTTTGAAGGGCACAACCACAGAATGTGTTACATTTTCACATTTCTCTAATCTGTGCTCAGCAAAAAGGTATTGCCATCTCAATGGGGAAAGTAGGAGAGGACATTTGCCCTTTCAAAGGCAGCGAAAGGGCTATCAGAATAATGTAACGCTGACAAAAAGAGACGCCAAGTCACACTAAAATGAGTGACTGCTCTGAGAACAGTGACCTGTAACTCTTAAAGAAAAGGAACATTCAAAGCTATCCATCAAAACAACTTTGCCATCCATACCGTCACACTGCTGCGGTGAGAAGCCGTAAAGATTTTGATTGAAACATAATGATCCAAGACAGCTACTTCACTGAAATGTGACAGGAAACTCTTCTAAATTGAACACGAGAATTCAATTAAAGACATGCAGGTGCCTCAAAGTGATTAACGTGACATTTTAGTGCTTTTAAAAGCGTTTTCCAGGATTCCAATTATAGCATTAAAGAAAAGTATTAAAGTATTAAAGAAAAAAAAATTGAGTAAAAGCTGAAAGCTATTTTTCTGCAATTTACAACTGCCAGTAAAAAATACTGTTGGTGAAAGCGAAGAAGAGGTCATAAATATAAGGGACGAGACATTCCTTACCACTCCATTCCTGCCTAAATACCTTAAACTGCATGAAACTGCCTAAAGGTCATTAATCAGGTTACTTAAAGAGGCCGTTCAAAAGTTCCCATTAACACCACAGCGGCATATTTACAGCACCAATTGCGTTTCAGTTGATGGATTTTGGACATCCCACCACAATCAGTAAATGGAAGGCTAGCTGATAATAAATGGAAAGTACAGTATATCCTTAAAAAGTCAGTGATGTACAATTTAAGGCTTGGTTGATGAAACTGTATGATGTGGCATGTCACAACAGGAGCTTAAAAAAACAGCTTTAATAATAACTGGCATGTGACAAGATGCACCTTCAAAAGGTTTCTGTACTTAGTTGTGATTTAACTGTGTTTAAAGATGCCGCATCTAAAACACGTCACCTGGGACAAGCTGTTGGTTTGGTCTTCTCTCTGTGCCACCAGTCTTTTGGCACAAAGCGCGTGTGAAAAGAGAGCCTGTAGCACATACCTGCTGGGAAGAGAAGCATCCTGTTGGTGCGAGTCCAGAGATAAAGAGCTTTCTTTGGGAGTTGATTCAACGTCAGATATCAAAGACAGCAAACTTCCATCCATGACAGCTTCCATTCTGGTGTATCTCTTGATTGAAACACTGTTCACACTACAGCGACCACTGCAGATTGACCCTCTGCTCCTTCTGGTGATGCAGTCAGACAAGTTCTGAAAATTCAAAGCCGCTTGTGTAGTTATGTGTGGAGCCAAAAAGGGGAAGTATCAATATAACTCACGAGGCAACACGCCTGGGGAACCTCAGACAAAGAGGGAAGTAACTAGAAAAAGTGACATAAACAAGCACTACACTTTTTCTGGTGAGACTCACTGTTTTATGTCTATAAGCCTAACTGAAGTATCAGGAATACAACTGATCTTCAGCTAAGAAAACACAATTTGAACATAAAGGCCCCAAATTCCTTGAAGGAGCTGAATTTGTTGTCACTATGGCTACAATTCTAATGGGAAATGAGGAAGTAACTAAAGGCTGTTTCGGTGGAAAGTCCACTCTCAGAAAGCATTTAGGTTTTCATACGAACAACACATAGCATGACCTCACAGTCACTTGACAAATCAATGCCATACCTTGGGGAAGGGGGAATGATACATGATTAATCTTTTCCATCACTTCTCCTCAAACTCTGAGTTAATTCTGCCTTTTCACACAATACCAAGCAGTCCATTAATTCTCTAAGGGCAAATTAGAAGCCCTTAATTGGACAAAGAGTGTTCATTAAAAAAGAGTCTTCACATTAGCCAGATTCATCAGTCAAGTAGGGCCTTAACTATCGGCTCTTGTCCAATAAGCAGCTTACAGTCACTGTGTGTGTGTGTGTGTGTGTGTGTGTGTGTGTCTGTGTCTGTGTCTGTGTGTGTGTGTGTGTGTCTGTGTGTGTGTGTGTGTGCGTGTGTGTCTGTGTGTGTCTGTGCGTGTGTGTGTGTGTCTGTGTGTGTGTATACGTGTGTGTCTGTGTGTGTGTCTGTGTGTGTGTGTGTGTCTGTGTGTGTGTCTGTGTGTGCGTGTGTGTGTGTGTCTGTGTGTGTGTCTGTGTGTGCGTGTGTGTCTGTGTGTGTATGTGTATGTGTGTGTCTGTGTGTGTGTCTGTGTGTGTGTGTGTGTGTGTGTGTGTGTGTGTGTGTGTGTGTCTGTGTGTGTGTCTGTGTGTGTGTGTGTGTGTGTGTGTGTGTGTGTGTGTGTGTGTGTGTGTGTGTGCGTGTGTGTGTGTGTGTATGTGTGTGTGTGTGTGTGTCTGTGTGTGTGTGTGTGTGTGTCTGTGTGTGTGTGTGTGTGTGTGTGTGCGTGTCTGTGTGTGTGTGTGTGTGTGTGTGTGTGTGTGTGTGTGTGTGTGTGTGTGTGTGTCTGTGTGTGTGTGCGTGTGTAATATGAGAGAAAGGACATACTGCATAACTGGGTAAAGCCTAGAGCGGTACTGTGGTGATTACAAAAACACCACAGAGTTTGAGTAAAAGCACTGCTGATGTTTGTTCTGTCATGTGAAAATAATGACAGAAGACTCTTTATTTCAGGTGTAAAGTGAACCATTTGACATTCACTGAAAGGCAAAGACAAATGCTTGGGTCAGGTGGTCAGGATTCAGTACAGTTTTGCAAAACACAGAATCTACAGTATTTTGGCAGACAGTGTGATATCAATTCTACGACAGAAGACCTTCTCAAAAAGAGAAGTAAAAAGCACAACCTATTTATATAATCATTATTGGAAATCTCTTGTAAGTTTTGTCATCAAAGCATGTGATACACCACAATGTGCAAAACAAATGCATTTGAACAAATCTTTGGACATCTCCAAAAGGACAAAGCCTGTCAAAAACAAATAGCATAGGAATCACTTCAAACTTCAAACAATACCTCCATGACTAATCTGTGATGATATTTAAAACACATAATTTTGCCATTTTAATGCACACTAAGGTGAAATGTTCTATCTACGAGAAACACTTTTTTACTATATCAAGATAGGCCTTTTTTTTACATGTGGAATCCAAAGACTGTTTCTCTGTAATTTTACACCGGAGAAGTTTGGTATTTTTCAATTTCCAAAAATTGTATTAGGTTTACCAAAGGCTAGCATTCTTTTGTCATGACTAATAACTGATAAGGCTGTGCTAGACGGTGCATTGAAGAAGACAAATAGTTTTACCCTGCAGTGTAACTTCACTTTTTTTGGCTCTCTGAAGCTTCATGATACAGTTGTCTCTACAACAGACTAGAAGGATGACCATGAATCTCCATAACAAATGTAAAGCAACAAAATGAAACAGAATGAAAACGTATTCACGGCTGTGGCCTAGTGGTTAGGGAGTTGGTCTTGCAATCAAAAGGTTGCCGGCTCAAATCCCGCCCTACCCATGGTTGAGATGCCCTTGAGCAAGGCATCTAACCCCTCACTGCTCCAGGGACTGTAACTGAAACCCTGTATGTCGCTCTGGATAAGTAATAACAAAAGTACAAAGGGGCAGTGGTGGCCTGGCAGTTAGCACTTGTGAACGGTTCAAATCCACCAACTGCCAGATGTGCCACTGAGGTATCCTGAGCAGGGGTGGGCTTGAGCACTTCTTTCCCTGCAACATTGCAATGGCTGCCCCTGCTCACATGTGTGATGGGTTAAATGAAGGTTGCAATTTTGCTGTTTGCACTGTGTGTTGTGGTGTGTTGTGTGACCACAATGACAAATGGGAATCCCTTTACACTGCAGCTAAAATTAAACTGAGGCTTGTTGGGCATACACATAAACATGGGCAATAGTGAGCCAGGAGGGAAAAGTCCTAAGTCAATCACCGGTAGGAGGGTCGCTGGTTTCATTTCAGCTCCTCCTGACTAGGCCAAAGTGCCCCTTGAGCAACGCACTGAATCCCATACTGTTCCAGTGTCCTGATTGGCGCCTTGCATGGAAGCCTTTTGTTGGAAAGATACTGTAGAGAGAATCTGTTAGTGTGTGTGTGGGTGCATGTGTGTATGTGTGTGTGTGTGTGTGTGTCTGTGTGTGTGTGTGTGTGTGTGTGTGTGTGTGTGTGTGTGTGTGTGAGTAGGTGAATGTGACGCATGAAATTGTAAAGCTTTAGGTCACTCTGCTGATTGTGAGAAAGTGCTACACAGTAGAAATGCAATTTAGCATAATACATCACAATGAATGGATACATGTAGGTGAGGTGAGGTAGGCCATTACTGTTCCTTGAGACCTTCCATTGAGGGTCGAACATCTGAACATATGCCTCATGGGATCGTCACACACCTCAGAACGTGACAAGGGTGTGTGTGTGTGTGTGTGTGTGTTCAGCAGTAACACACACACACACACACACACACACACACACACACACACACACACACACACCGTACAACCCTACAGGAACAGTGAGCTTGCACTCAGAGACAATGGCGTTTCTTCCACTGAAGCTTGACCTCATCATCTTTATGATAATTAACTGGAAGAATCCCTTTTGCAAGCTGTTGCCCTGACGCCAGCTGCTGACGTCCCTCAAATGAATGAATGTCTCTTTGTCTGGTCCCGGCGGACGTATCCGTCATCCCTCTCCTGTGCCCGCATAGTGCTCAGTGACTCCTACATGACAGAGCTTGTCCTTTTGTGCTGTCTGTGTTGTGCATTCGCCCAGGTGCATTTGTTCGATAATATTGGTCGGGCCGCGTTGCCTTTGTGCAATAGTGGCAGACAGTCTTAGATGGAAGCCTAAGTGGATCAATTAGTCTTTTTTAAGAGGACAAACAAAATCTGCTACATTGTAAAGAGCTATGTTAAAACCTGTTATCAGTTTTGGATACTACAATGTAGAGTGTGTTCAATCTGAACGTAATGCAGTCCTAGGTTAGTTTCTTGGTGTTTATATATATATGTGTGTGTGTGTGTGTGTGTGTGTGTGTGTGTGTGTGTGTGTGTGTGTGTGTGTGTGTGTGTGTGTGTGTGTGTGTATGTGTGTGTGTGTACGTAGGTACGTGGAAAGGTCCACACCTGACTGCCATTCAAAGGTGAAAGGATGTGTTCAGTGGCACAGACATGACAAATATTATACATTTAACATTTAACTGTTTTAAATGTTAACATTTCTACATTTATGGATTTTGCAGTTGATACAGATACAATTTCCAGTGCACACATTACATTTTCATCAGAACATAGCTAGTTTCCTGGGGGATCTTGGTGGTTCTAGTATTTAACTCTAAGACAAATTAATTAAGGTTTGTAGTCAGGAAGGCTTAATTCTCTTCTCCAAAAGGTATTTATTTAGGTGCACAAGTATCTTGTGTTTTCTCAAAACTATTCTATTTTATTCTATTGTATTCTATTGTATTCTACTGTATTCTATTGTATTCTATTCTATTCTTTTTGTACTCTAATGTAATCTAATCTGATGTAGTGTAGTCTAGTCAGTACCAATTACTCTACCTGTAAAGCACTGGGGGAAAATTGTTAGCCATTGCTACCCTGCACAATTGCCAGACTCTATTACACACTGCTATTACTGTACCATTAAAGAATGAAGTTGATAGCAGCCCTGTCCAGGCTAGCCTGACATACTGCATGTGCTGTTGCCTTTTCCGTTATATGCCACACTGTAAATAACAGCTACAATTGGGTGTTGCAGTTGATGGTGGAATATGACTGGTTTTCAACCTCAGCTATGAGTCATGTCAAAGCTATCAACAAACAGAACATTTTCTTGTTGCACTTACGCATACGCACCTGCCCAAGGCCCGGGCTGCCATTGCTTTTTTTTTTTTTTTTTTTTGCTTTTTTTTATCTTGGTGGTTGTGTTTGGCAGTTACACGACCTTGTGCCGCAGAGAGAACACAACACCTAATGAAAGATTCCCATCTCCCGGGCATAGGCCTCGTGAAACACCGATTGGCACCAGCTCCTTATTCAAATCCACAAAGAAAAGAAAAAAAAAATCTCACACGTCCCTTCTACCACAGCTGGCAATTTCACAACGGGATGAAAAATATAACAACAGGTCAAATGTGCTGGCGAACACTTATGGCAAGAATTGTGCAGGGAGAATGAGAAAAAGAGAGAGCTATTGAGATAGAAAGAAGGGGAGAAAGACAGAAGTGTGTATGTGTGTGTGCGAATGACTGTGTGAGTGAGAAAAAAGAGACAATAGGATGCAGGAAGAATGAAAGTGAGGCAAAATAGAGAGAGTGAGAAATGGGAATGATACATGTTGTAGTAAATGGCTGGGAATTGAAAGCTTTCTTTGTAGTCTCATCCCACACTGTGTGCCGTAGGAGTCACACAGCATATAGCCCACACAAACACGCCACAGCGTTCCGCTTTTATTCCCCGATGCACCATGACACATCTTACTATCTATGCCCATCTCTCTCTCGGTCTCTTTCTCCCTCTCTTTTTTTCTTTTCCTCTCCTTCTTTCTCTCTACCTCTCTTTCTTACTCACTCTCTCTCACTCAATCATCTCACTCTTTCTATTCCTCTGTCTTTCTCTCTCTCTCTCTCTCTCTCTCTCTCTCTATGTCTCTCTTTCTTTCTTTCTTTCTATGCACACTATTCCCTTCCTCTCTTTGATCTTCCACTTCCTCCCTCTTAGCCACCATATTCCTACACATGTTCCCCAGAGGCTGTCATCATGGTTGCACCACCAGGTTGGACCGTCATTGTTCTGCTGAGGTTCTGGCATTCGAGTATTTTAATTTGGGTCAGACTCAGGCCTCTTCTGCACCTCATCTCATCTATGTTAAACTGCCATCACATATACCTACACAGCAAAACGTCCCGAATTAGCATTGAATTAACTCCCACAGAGTTGATTTTAACACAGTTCACAGTTATATAGCCCCACATTCTCCCAAGTTAAAGGAATACTTTCAAAATGTGAAACAACCGCAACTCTGGACACTATTTAAATCGGAAAATGTGAAAATTACAGTTTGGGAATTAAAATCAACTCTGTGTTTCAACCCTGAATTAATAACTCTCCAATTTTTGCTGTGTACATCCCAATATGCTTATCTTTTAGTTGCATATTGCGCAAGAAGATTAGGGGCAGACATTTACACACAAATGTTGTCTCTTACTTTTGAATTCAGCTTTAAGTCATGTTCAACTAAATTCATATTCTGCCTAAACACAAACAAGGGCACACATACACATTAACATTTATACATGAAAACAACCTACAGTATCTCTCTCTCTCTCTGTCTCTCACCACACAAACTCTCTTTCTCTCTCTCTCTCTCTCTCTATCTCTCTAACGCTCTCTCATACACACACCCACACACCTACACTCTCTCTCTCTCTTTCTATCTCTCATACACAGAAATGCATGCACATGTGCAAACGAGCACACACACACACACACACACACACACACACACACACACACACACACACACACAGTAACACACCCTAGGGTGCTATACTCGTAGAAACCCTCCGAGGTGGAGCTAAGCCCACTTTTATGCTGTGATAAAAGGTGTGTTTTCATTTCACACAAGCCATAAACAGCGTAAAGAGTAAGAGGCTTACTCATGACCCAAACAGGATTATGATTTAAGAGGTAGTCAGTTATAAGACTAGCCAGATCAAAGGCCAAAAACAGTTTAGCTGGAAAAATACCATGACGTGTGTGTGTGTATGTGTGTGTGTGTGTGCGTGTGTGTGTGTTCGTGTGAGAGAGAGAGAGAGAGATAGAGAGGGAGGGACACCATCCATGCAATGAGGAGTGTGGCAGTCTCGTGGCGGTCTCTGAGTGTATTTAATTATTGAACCCCTTAGCTCTGGGGAGGGGAGATGGACCCCAGAGGCCGCATCTGTGTAAATGTGGAGACACAGAAAGCATGTCATTCCCCACCGCAGTTTAACCCAGCCAGCCAGCCAGTGAGTTTTCAGTGAGCTATTACACGAAACCTGCAAAGATTTTTCTCCATGTAAGGATCTGGATTCAAGGATGACTACTCTGAATGAGCTCAACAGAGGAATTTGTGTTATCACAATAAAGGGTGCTTCAGAGGAGCTCCCCCACTGTATGCTCTTGTGTTTAGTTAGGTGTCACACCCCACTGATCTTATCTGTGCTCTGCCAACATTTGGTGTGGAGACCTACTCAGGTCATCCATAGGACATGACACTTAAGGGTATATTGTATTGTAGAAATGCTATGAGGTGTACATGTCATGTTTGGTTTCATTCTGATGGTCTCATTGTGAGTGATATACTGGTCTCAATTCTGAAACAGACTCGGGTTATTCTAATAAAGATCTCAGATCCAAAGGTTACTGAGTAGTGTGAGGCAGTGGGCTGTCTCCAACACCCCTGCCCCCAAGATAACACCTCATGGTTTGCTGAACAACTGGCATCAGGTTGGCTACTTAAGGCAATGCTAGTGGAAAACTCATTGAGCTGTCTTTCACCCACGACGCTCCCACACGCTGTGTGTGTCTCTCTCTCCCTCTCTCTTTCTCTCTATCTTTTATTTGGGGTTTAGTTTGATTTCTTTATATCTCTGGTTGAGTTGGTCATTACAGTGAATCTCTGTGTTACTTGTAAAGGTTAACTTGTATTTGGTTAATAAACTGTTCATTCATTTACCATTCATATACATCTCTTCGTGTGCCATGCCATTACTGTGCTATTAGCTCTTAAGCTGTATAGTGATATTGGAGGTAACTATTATTTCATGGAGTCAGATAAACGGGTCATATAAGTGTTACTCTAATGTTTGCCATGCACATGTTTATAATTATTTCCATTCCATAAGTCCAGAACATGCGATAACCTTCGTCCACACTCAGCTCCGTCGTTGGTCTGAGAAAGTGGATCCTTACAGTTGGTGACCCCGACGTGATGCACATGACGTGACCTGAGTTTCTGAAGGTGGTGAGTAGATCTAAACTTCTTGTAAGCATATTGAGAACTAGACGTTGAGACCTCACCAAAACATTCAGAAACTTCAGCTCTCCGTTCCGTGTAAAATGGACTGGAATAGTAATAGTTTGGG
>CM050202.1:6141273-6158773 GCA_027475355.1 Coilia nasus
TCTTCTCTTCTCTTCTCTTCTCTTCTCTTCTCTTCTCTTCTCTTCTCTTCTCTTCTCTTCTCTCCTCTCCTCTTCTCTTCTCTTCTGCTGTGTTAGCTGTTAAACTCCAGTTTACATGCACATGAAGCTAAATATATGCCTTGTCTGTACTGCACATACTGTAGCTCTCTGTAAAAGTTGTAGTTCTTTATCTCATTCAGCATCCCCATTTCTACATCTCACAGCCCCCCCAACCCCTGTTTCACTCATTCTTTCTTTATCTATCCATTACGTCCCTCCCTCCCTCCCTCCCTCCGTCCTTCCCTCTCTCCCTCTGCAATATCACAGCAGGCTGCATCTGTGGGCTCTCATTCTCCACATCTCTTTGCACTTTAATCAGCACGCAGCAGGAAGGGGGCTGGGACTAGGGCTCAGGGCTCAGGGCTGTTGACACACACGCACATAGACAGGCATGCCAGGCGTGCCAAACACACACACACACACACACACAAACACCCACGTGCGCACCCACACAAACAGACACACATGAACATACACACAAACAAATACATATACTCTACACGTCAAAATGAAAAATGCTTTAAAAAATGCTCATGCATGCATATTTGTTTGGAAACACATGCACACAGACACACACACACACACACATGGACACGCACACACACATACACACGCTGAGCCAAAAAGTCTCTTTCCTCTGCTGCACCTTCATTATGCAGATCCATGGCAGGTTGTGAAAGAGATTAGCGCTGCTTTGCTTGACTGTTGCGATGCGCTTGGCATCAGCAGGACACTGAAAAGGCAGAAAACAGATAATTCTTCCAAACACACACACACACGCACACACACACACACACACACACACGCACACGCACACACACACGCACACGCACACGCACACGTTAGCGCTGCTTTGCTTGACTGTTGCGATGCGCTTGGCATCAGCAGGACACTGAAAAGGCAGAAAACAGATAATTCTTCCAAACACACACACACACGCACACACACACACACACACACACACACACACACACGCACACGCACACACACACGCACACGCGCACGCGCACGCGCACGCGCACACACACACACACACACACACACACACACACACACACACACACACACACACACACACACACACACACACACACACACACACATATCCCATATACATACACACATATCCCATATACATACACACGTGTACTTGGTGTGCCAGCCCAACCTCTGCCATCTTGGTCCCCTTGGTCAAGACCACTCATATGAACTACTGTATGTGTGCAACACTCAAAAACAGCTAGCTGAGCTCAGGCTGGTCCTGAGAAAACACCCAACAGCCATGATACACAAGACAACCAGCAATGAATCACCACAGTGTCACTGCCACTGCCAGAGAAAAAACAGGCCACAGATTTGTTCATGTGTACCGTGCCAGTTCAATTCTGCTTGCTTCACACTATTTGCTTCTTGCTTGCCAACACTGTCGTCTCCATGCTTGGTCACAAGCTACGCCAATGGGGAGTGTGAATTGCCTTTAATCTACTACTTGACACATAACAGTGATTATCTCACAGTGATAGTGGCTTACTTCCCACTTTTCATGGTGTGTGTGTGTGTGTGTGTGTGTGTGTGTGTGTGTGAGAGAGAGAGAGAGAGAGAGATAGCAAAAGAGAGAGACAGAGAGAGAGTGTGTGTGTGTGTGTCTGTGTTTGTATGTGTGTGTGTATACGTGTGTGTGTGAGAGAGAGTGTTAGTGTGTGTGTATGTGTGTGTGTGAGAGAGTGTTTGTCTGTTTGTGTATGTGTCATTGTATTATTCTTTGTGTGTGCCAGAACCAGCTTGCCTCGGTTTCACACTGTTTAATTCGGTTTACTTCTTATTGCTTGCACTGTGTGAACTCACCGTCATGCTGTAACACAATGGTTGCAATAGACCTTACCTGTCCTTCACCTGTGGTAGTGGTGGTGGTCGGGGGTGATCTTGCAGTGCATTATCTCAGCAGACTGTCATGAGGGAGACCTATGACCGTACAATACAATGTTTCCACTAGAATGTTGTTGTGGCAGCCATGTTGTCACTTGAGGAAAGTTGCTGCCAGTTTTTTTTCCTCATTTCTTTCACTTTTTCCTTTTTCTCTCTCTCTCTCTCTCTCTTTTTTTTTTTTTTTTTTTGCTCTCTCTGCCTCTCTCTTTCTGTAAAGGCTTTAATTCCATTCATGGGGTCTAAGGCGTCCGGGGCAAATTTGGCATCTTCCTCTAACTTCTGAGTTGCCAAACATGGACAGATGGACTCTTAAAAATAAGCCTTTGGGTGCAATGCTTACACAGTGTGCAACTGAAAGGTTTTACTTCGAACGTGACATCACTGATTCGCTGCGCTCTTGAGGTTTTTTAGCAGCAGAGGTGGTGCGCTCCTGCTGAATGCATACAGGGGGAACACTGCACTGTGAGTGATGGTGTCCCAGGTCTCCATAATATGTGAGCTATTGAGGAACTGACATGGCACTGAAATACTGAGCGTGATCCATGACCCCAGTATGACCACAAATTCACCTCTGCAGTGAAGGGGATGTGCAGTGGACAATACGAGGTTGTGACCTTTGAACTCTGGGGAAATGGCAATCTATGTGGATCGATAACAAGGCAGGACAGCGTAAATGAACTGCTCATGAGGACTAAATCTGTGGGACTAGTTTGGTCCCTATCTAGTATCTTAGATATATCTATGCAATATCTTAGGCCCTGTCCACATTAATGCGGATACATATGCAAACGCATAATAATGTATTTGTTTGCGCCTCCCATCCACATTAACACGGCGAATTTGAACACGGCAAACGGAGCTTTTTGAAAACGACCGCTGAAGTGGAGAGATCCGAATACGCCGGCTTGGAATGGAGGATAGCCGTTCCATTGCTATGGCACCGAGGAAAGTTTATGCTCGAGACCCCAAAAACCAAAACAAACATGGCAGGCGAAATGGCGACGACGATGATGATGATGATTGTGATGCAGATGCTTTCGATGTACAGTGTGCTCCTTCAACTGCAGATGAACATTATTATGTCGTATACTGCATGCCGGGCATTACTACAACGGAGGAGGCGAATGTTGTACTTGTTAAATCGTACTAAATCCCAGCGTTTCAAACCGCACACATTCAGACGGTTTTGGACTCGCACCGGCCGGACCAGTACCTGATGGGACAACTTTGTTAACGAGACGGTACTCCCCGAGGAGTGGCGAGAAAATTTCCGGATGACCAGGAGAAGTGTGTTCGTGTTGGGTGGTCTTCTACGACCCTACATCGAAGCACAGACTACCCTAATGAGAGAGCCGGTTGATGTGGTTAAGAAGGTGGCTTGTACCCTCTATTACCTCAGTGATGAGGGTAGGCTGAGAAAAACTGCGAATTCATTTGGTCTGGCCCGTCAAACCGTGTCAAAGATAGTAAGGGAGGTGTGCAGAGCCATTTCCAAACACCTCAGCCCCAAGTTCATCGCCTTGCCCCTCACCGCGCCTGCTGTATCAGAGCTGACAACGCACAATCTTGCTAGTGTTGAAACCTGCAACAATCTTGCTAACAGAACTGCTACTGTGACTGCTCTTTTTTACTTCAGGCAGCGATAGAACTTTGAGGTGCACTGGAGTTTGGCGGGGCTGGAGTGACGTAACAATCACAACATTTAGGAATTTTTGATAGCAGACATTTCTAAAAACGACAGTGTGGACGAAGATTGTTTTTACTACGGATAAGCGAATTTGTATTTATCCGCATTAATGTGGACATAGCCTTAAGGCCTCCGCACACCGGTTCCGAAGGCATTGCGGAGCACTTTCGAATTCGACAATTTCGCTTGCTCCCGCACACTGTCGGCGCACTGCGGAGCCGCGGTCGTCATAGTAGTCTTTTTGGAATCACCGTCTTCCAAGGATTATCAACGGTCACTATGGGTGACGCCAATTTCTCAGTTTTTTGAGACCTTGTTTAATTAAACATTAAAACTGCTTATCTGTAGCTCCAACAGCTTCACCGACTTCATTCCATTTGTTGTCTCTTCTCAAATTGTTTTTGTAGTGCTTATCCCTTGGGTTGAATAAACATTCATGTTTTTGAACCTCAATAATAAGTTTTTCTCCAACACGGGTAGGTGAAAGTAGTAGTAAACAACGGTCTAAATTTAAATTGTTCGCGTGCATTCGGCAAATAGAATTCCAGCAAATATTAGGGAAACACTGTATCACTGTTGTTTCAGATTAATTTAGACAAATAATTACAGGCTAGAAATTACACTAAACTGTCTATAGGCCTAGGCTGGCTGTCACGTTGATATCAATAGATAATTAAAGATGTCGTGATCAAGGCAATGATAACCGAGTCTATACATTTTGTAAGGATCTGGATTCAAGGATGACTACTCTGAATGAGTTCAACAGAGGAATTTGTGGTATCACAATAAAGGGTGCTTCAGAGGAGCTCCCCCACTGTATGCTCTTGTGTTTAGTTAGGTGCCACACCCCACTGTGTTCTTATCTGTGGTCTGCCAACATTTGGTGTGGAGACCTACTCAGGTCATCCTTAGGGCAAGGACAGGATAATTAAGGGTATGTTGTATTGTAGAAATGCTATGAGCATTCTGATGGTCTCATTGTGAGTGAGATACTGGTCTAAATTCTGAAACAGACTCGGGTTATTCTAATAAAGATCTCAGATCCTAAGGTTACTGAGTAGTGTGAGGCAGTGGGCTGTCTCCAACGCCCCTGCCCCCAAGATAACACCTCATGGTGTGCTGAACAACTGGCATCAGGTTGGCTACTTAAGGCAATGCTAGTGGAAAACTCATTGAGCTGTCTTTCACCCACGACGCTCCCACACGCTGTGTGTGTCTCTCTCTCTCCCTCTCTCTTTCTCTCTATCTTTTATTTGGAGTTTAGTTTGATTTCTTTATATCTCTGGTTGAGTTGGTCATTACAGTGAATCTCTGTGTTACTTGTAAAGGTTAACTTGTATTTGGTTAATAAACTGTTCATTCATTTACCATTCATATACATCTCTTCGTGTGCCATGCCATTACTGTGCTATTAGCTCTTAAGCTGTATAGTGATATTGGAGGTAACTATTATTTCATGGAGTCAGATAAACGGGTCATATAAGTGTTACTCTAATGTTTGCCATGCACATGTTTATAATTATTTCCATTCCATAAGTCCAGAACATGCGATAACCTTCGTCCACACTCAGCTCCGTCGTTGGTCTGAGAAAGTGGATCCTTACAGTTGGTGACCCCGACGTGATGCACATGACGTGACCTGAGTTTCTGAAGGTGGTGAGTAGATCTAAACTTCTTGTAAGCATATTGAGAACTAGACGTTGAGACCTCACCAAAACATTCAGAAACTTCAGCTCTCCGTTCCGTGTAAAATGGACTGGAATAGTAAAAGTTTGGGCAAAAGCAAGCTATTGTGCACATGGAAAAACAATTTGGCTGGCACGTTAGATAGACTGGCGACCAAAGGCCTTACAGTAGAATCTACCGAAGAGGAGATATATGATTGGTGGTTAAACAATGGCATGTGTAAAACTAAATCAAAGCAACGCAAGTTTTCTGAAGGCATCATGCATTTACTGTTTGAAAAGCAACAGAAAATAATTGAAGAACAGCAAAACAAAATTGAACGGCTTAATGTATTCATAACATGGTTAGCAAAAAATATGGATATGAAGGATCTCAGACCGTTATTCCATTGCCCTGCTGACATGTAATTTGTGCCTTTGTCCCAGCATTTCCAGTGTTTCCACAGGTATCTAATCTACGTGTTCTAGTTGCTGCTATTTATTGATGCACAATTTAGCGATGTGGTAAGAAAGACACATTTGTCTACTAAGAGCTATCACCCTGGTTGTTTACCCATTCCATATTGAAAAGACCGCATATTCTCTGTTACATTCTTACTGAAAATGTGAAAGCTGAAGGCTACTTAATATGGGTTAGCTTTGTTGTTTGCGCTGGCTCACTCAGCGCATAGACTCTGTAGGTTGTTTGTGCGTGAAGCATCTAGGCTAAAAAGCTGTTTATGCGTAAAAGCACATAGGCTGTGCAGATGCTAGTAATATTATTGTCCCGAATGCTAACATGTTTTGCAGAAGAATATTTACCCAATGTAGTGTCTCATGTAAAGTTATCTATTGACTCAAAAGGTCTGGTGCCACTATTAAGGAAAGTAGCATACCGCAAAGTACGGTCACTGAGCTACATAGACTTATGGATTCCCGGCAGAAAAGCCTGGATAAAGGAATCCCTTATAGCCCCAGATAAGCCCATTGGCAAGACAATACTAGATGACTCCCAAAAAGACACTAATGTTAATTTTACTCTAACAATAGAACTGTAAACTCACCAGCGGTGATATGCATATGGGAACACATTTTAAATTGTAAAACAGACTGAAGAGCCTGGTAAATAGCTGGGATGAAGATACAAATCTATGTTTTCAACTTGGTTATACATTTATGTTCTTGAGCAGACATTCTGCAAATGTCAGTTCGTTTATTTTGCATGTTATCTTGGTTGCTATGCCTTGTTTATCCATCCTTCTCTATGCAAATGCCTAAACCATCAAAAGCCATTAAGAGACTGCCATTGTTAACTCACACCTCCTCATGGACAATCCTGATAAAATGCCTGCTGACAGAGCAACAGCGACAGAACATTCAAGAGATTACAACCCAGATCGGGACCTGGTGCAGACAGAATTGGCCAACAGAGGAGCCAGCTCTACTGTCCACTCAACACCGTATGCTCACACCCGGTAGGACTGAGTGGGCACAGAGCATGACCATCACCAATGCCCTCATCTAAGAGCCGCAGCAGTGTGGCCACTCACCATGGACACAGATACCACCGTCATCCTCAGTCATCCATCTCACCGTGCACAGACGCAGCCTGCACGGGTGACCCACTGGGACTGAGACGAAATTGTCCCAATGGGCCAAGGGGTGGCTGTAAGGATCTGGATTCAAGGATGACTACTCTGAATGAGTTCAACAGAGGAATTTGTGGTATCACAATAAAGGGTGCTTCAGAGGAGCTCCCCCACTGTATGCTCTTGTGTTTAGTTAGGTGCCACACCCCACTGTGTTCTTATCTGTGGTCTGCCAACATTTGGTGTGGAGACCTACTCAGGTCATCCTTAGGGCAAGGACAGGATAATTAAGGGTATGTTGTATTGTAGAAATGCTATGAGCATTCTGATGGTCTCATTGTGAGTGAGATACTGGTCTAAATTCTGAAACAGACTCGGGTTATTCTAATAAAGATCTCAGATCCTAAGGTTACTGAGTAGTGTGAGGCAGTGGGCTGTCTCCAACGCCCCTGCCCCCAAGATAACACCTCATGGTGTGCTGAACAACTGGCATCAGGTTGGCTACTTAAGGCAATGCTAGTGGAAAACTCATTGAGCTGTCTTTCACCCACGACGCTCCCACACGCTGTGTGTGTCTCTCTCTCTCCCTCTCTCTTTCTCTCTATCTTTTATTTGGAGTTTAGTTTGATTTCTTTATATCTCTGGTTGAGTTGGTCATTACAGTGAATCTCTGTGTTACTTGTAAAGGTTAACTTGTATTTGGTTAATAAACTGTTCATTCATTTACCATTCATATACATCTCTTCGTGTGCCATGCCATTACTGTGCTATTAGCTCTTAAGCTGTATAGTGATATTGGAGGTAACTATTATTTCATGGAGTCAGATAAACGGGTCATATAAGTGTTACTCTAATGTTTGCCATGCACATGTTTATAATTATTTCCATTCCATAAGTCCAGAACATGCGATAACCTTCGTCCACACTCAGCTCCGTCGTTGGTCTGAGAAAGTGGATCCTTACAATTTCGAGAGAGGAAATCCATCAGAAATCTATCAGAATTTGTCAGAATATATCATAACTTTACCATTCGTGTTTTTAATGCATTTACCCATCGTATGGACCTACAGAAATGGTTAGTTTCGTCACAATAGAGCATGGATAAACAGCGGGTGGCTCCGACAAAAATAGAGCTCAATCGTATCGACACGCCAGCGGCGGCAGAGTTCGGTGCTGGTGTGCGGGGTTGCATTGAAACCAATAGAATGGAATGTTGGAAGCGCAGTGCTCTGCACTTTGTCGGAACCGGTGTGCGGAGGCCTTTAGACAGATATCTTGGTATTCTATTCTATTCCATTCTATTCTATTCTATGCTGTTGTATTCTATTCTATTCTATTCTATTCTGTTCTATTCTATTCTGTTCTGTTCTGTTCTATTCTGCTCTTTTCTATTCTATTCTATTCTTTTCTTTTCTTTTCTATTTTATTCTATTCTATTCTATTCTATGATATTATATTATATTATATTATATTATATTTTATTATATGATATGATATGATATGATATGATATGATATTATATTATATTATATTCTGTTCTATTCAATGTTGGTTTGGAAACTATGATTAATAATCTCATGATCTGATACGTGAAACACTCCCCACCCACACACACATGCTCTCTGTCTCTCTCTCTCACACACACACACACGCACATGCACACGCACACACCTACACACACTGCGTGAGATGTCTGTGAGATTAATTTCCTCTTTTTAAAGGTTGAGTGGAGCTTTTGTTTGACTTGTGTTCTTGTGAGTAATAGAATGGAATACATGACTGGCAGTCCTTGTGTGTGAGTAGGTGTGCGTAGGTGTGTGTGTCTGTCTGTTTACATTTGAACTACAGAAGACAGCAAAGGGTATGTCCACCATGACTCTAGTGTCACATGTGTGAGAACCACAGTCAAAACATAATGGAGGGGACATAAGACCTGACAGTGCATTTGCTTCTAATCTTACCTTCTAATCTTACCTTTGTATCATCTTTGTCTGATTGTATGTTTATTTTGTTATTAAAAACTATGTCATTTTCTTTGAAATTTTACCATTATTTTTATTTACTTAGTTTTATTCTATTTATGTACTTCGGCCAGCATTTGTTGTATAAAATGTGCTATATAAGTAAACTGAGTTTGAACTTGGACTGGGTAAGGTACCTCTGAATAATACAGAAATGTCTGTGAAACTGTAACAAAATGACAACTTTTGGCCCTTATCCTAGTTATTAATATGAGTCTAAAGGGTCAGGAGTTTTTGGGAAACAGCATCAGAATATACGAATCAAAACATAAAATGAAATTTAATAAAATGCGTCACCAAATCCTAATAAACCCCAACACTAATTAAACTGACTCAGCAACTTTAAGCAGTAGGATTTGTTATAGTGGGTCCTGTATAATCCTAAAAAAGCCACCTTCTTTATAATTACCAACATAATATCTAATAGCGCTGTCCCCATCCATTCAGTGAATCAGAAAATGTGCTCCACAATAAACCATCAATTAGAAGTGACCGCTGAGCAAACGACTGGGATAGTTTTTGTCTCTGAAACTCTCTGTGAGTTGAACCCAGAGTGGAGCTATAGTTTAAGCTGTCAGTCCTTGGAATATTGAATATCTAAAGCCTAACTCCCTCACTTCAATGCCCTCTCTCCTCACACACACACACACACACACACACACACACACACACACACACACACACACACACACACACACACATACACACACACACACACACACACACAATCCACTGCATAGGTGCTGTATTTACACTGCGCGAATGATAAACAATGCAATGGCAGCTCATTAGTCTGCCCCACCAGTCGAACCACGCCACTACCGCCTTCCCATGATGCACTGGGGGAGAACTGCGGATGCCAGAGCAGACAGAGCACAGTCAGCAATCTGTCTCCCCCAGCCCCATTCTCCCCGTACCCCCCCACTGCCCTCACATCCCACCTGACAGGCCAGTCGATGCGCTTAATCAGCTGATTAGACACCAAGGGATGCTGCTACTGCTGCGGCATGGGGGGGAAGTGGGCCGGAAAGATTGATTGGCCAACAAAATTGCCTGTTAGAATAACACATTAAGCCTGCTTCGTCACAAGAGGAACATCCCCTCCCACACACACCCTCCCACTGACCAATACGTAACCCCCCTCCCCCCCAAACACACACACACACACACACACACACACCACCCAAGGCTCATTCCCAAAGTCATCAAGGCCCAGCGGAGTCCTCCATCGTCAATCTGCTGTGGTGCAGAGTCACCATGTCAGGACAAGCTTAAAAAGGAGAATCACGAGCGTTCGCGGACACGCACCGTTAATCAAAGGTTCACCCTGAATGACCTCTCATTTTTGTGTTATTGTTCTGTGAGAGATATCAAACTCAACCATGACATTTAATAATCCTTTTCTTTATGGGTCAATTAAATGTATATATCCAAGGTCAACTGTGAGAGGTCCTACCCATAAGGTCAGTTGAATTATGCCTGCTGTCTTCACCCCTTTGTGACGCTGCACGTTTGTCTCTAGTCTTGTCACAGCACAAATGTTTTTATTTTACTGGTCTGACTACAGACACAAAAATGAAACAGATGCTTTCATTGCAGGTCAAGTGGTCTGTTGGAACCACAAGGAATACAACAGTAAACATGGCTGAGAAATAGTCGTAGAGAAGAATGAAATAAAAACAGGAGCTTGACTAACACAGCAGAACAAAATCTTAAAAGACAGCGTCCTTGTCCCGATAGTTCCCCACCGCTGCAGCCCAGGACTCCCAGGACATTGGTACAAAGATCAAACACAGCACCCCGCGGAAAAAAATAAACAACAACAACACCCCCCCCCCCCCCCCCCCCCCCCCCATGAACCCTATGAACCGCGATCCACCCACCAGGAGGTAAATGTATGCCTAAGGAGGGTAGCCAGCAGGGGTGCCGCCAAGGGGGGGTGGGTTGGGGAGATCAGGACAATTCATAGGGCCCAGAGCTTCACAGAAGCCCACAGAGGACTATGACATGATTAGGGTAGGGCCCAAAATTATTTTCTTTCAGGGGCCCTACAATTTGTAACAGTGCCCCTCGTAGCCAGGCAAACAAAGTGAAACTGTCTGGTTCAGCAGACTACCACCGCACCACCCTCCCCCTACCCTACCAAAAATAATACACCCAAATCCAATCTTTCACACAAAGTATCCATCACATGCATATGGAAAAAAGCCATTTGGTCCATCAGACTAGCCTGGTAAACCAGCCCCTTGTACTTTATTTCATTTTGTACAGAGGTTCTGGCCTTGCTGCATTGAGAAACAGTTTCTTTCTGGAGGTGTGGACTCTGCTGAAGTTTAAAACAAGTGTCTCTGCCTTTACCCAATCGCTAAAGTCTGGTTGTCACATATGCAGTTAGCCTACCTATGCACTACAATTCAAATGTAGCACACACAGTCAACGTCATCGCTCACGAACACTCCCTCTGTTTGCTGATTGGGTCGGGTTTGCTTAGTCCATATACATGAATGTCAACTATCAGACTACCATTACCCCCACTCTGCCAAAGAAAAACACCCCCAAGACCCACCTCCTCACCTCTACCCTCCCCTGCCTCTCCTCGGCCCAGGGTGACAGTTCCCCTCTGGTGCCTTGTGAAAATCTGACGGCTCTGATCTAAGTTGCCATGCCTCCCCACACACAGAGAGCCCCAGACAGCATGGCCTGCACACACCGATTATCGACTCCACCTCTTATTCCTTCTAAGGCCCCTTCTTTATCTCTCTTTCTCTCTCTCTTTCTCCGTTTCACTCCCCCCTCTCTCACTCTTTCTCTCTCCATCTCAGTCTGTTTTTCCTGCTTTCTAACTTTATCTGTATCTCATTCATTCTTTTTAATGTCTGCCCTATCTCTCTCTCTCTCTCTCCTTCTTTCCTTCTTTCGGTTTAGCTTAGCCTCTGGCCCCCAGTTATTCACACATTCAGTTTGAACTAATCAAATCCACACCCACTTGGCCAGAGGCAAGCCTGCCGCCATCCAATCCAGAAAAAAAGAGGGAGAGGGAAAAAAAAACAAAGAAGCAGACAGTCCTGTGGTCTAGAGAATTATTCTCTTTCACACATCTCCTGCCTCTCTTTCCTTCTGGACTCACTCCCTGTAACTCCCTTATTTTCCACAGAGTGGAGCGCTGACAGTCTCTCTCTATTCTCTCTCTCTCTCTCTCTCTCTCTCTCTCTCTCTCTCCTGCTCATCTCCCGTTCTGCAGGCTGGGCTGGATAATGGATGCCGTGTCCGCTGGTCTAATTGTGCCGTGCCTGAAGGCCCCGCCCTCAGTGGGCAGCGGCTAATGAGGAGCGAGAGTAATGAATGCTCCTACGGCTTAGAGGTGTCACTGCACACACGCATGCACCAACTCCTCACTTCACACCCTCCCCCACCTCTCTCTCTGTCTGTCTTGCTCTCATACACTCTGTCTATCTTATTCTGACACACCCATAAACACACACACACACAGCCATAAACATACATACACACACACACACACACGCACATAAACACACGCGCACACACACAGACACACACACACACACACACACACACACAACGTAAATAAACACACACACACACACACACACACACACACACACACACACACACACACACACACAAATAAACACACACACAAACACATACACACACATAAACACACACACACAGACACACACACGCACACACACACACACACACACACACGCACATAAACACACACACGCACACACACACACGCACATAAACACACACACGCACACACACACACTTCCTCTTCCCACCAAGCTGCAGTACTGCTGGCTTAACATGTGCAAATAAACACCTCTGCTGCTCCCTCTTCCCCCACAGACTCCCTTCCCTCACTCATTCACACGTCCAAATAAACGCCAGAGCCTTTTCTCTCTCCACTCCACCCTGTCTTGTTTACTCACACATTCAGATAAACAAGTAAACACCTCAACATTCCTTCTCCTTCTCCTTCACTCACTCATTCAATCATTTATTCATTCATTCATTCTGTCATTGTGAAGGACATGAAATAAAAACCCATTCTCTCGCTGCTGGTTTCTCATAAAAGCTGAATCAGATGAACACACACGACTGTAAATCTCCGCACCCTCTTCAGCCGGTCGCCGCTTAAATCATCCGCTCCTTCACACAATTACACGAGTGTTGTGTTGGTGCTCGCTGCCTTGTTTACACACCGGCTCACATGCCTATTTCCTGTTTGTTTGTGTGACTCGTCTCTCATTTACACAAACATCAACAAGAAAACAAGCTTCGCTAAGCATTACTGCGTTTGTTTACTCTCTTGCATTCTTTTACTGTCTTATCAATTCTCTGTTTATGTATTTCTTTCGCTCTTTCTGTCTGTCTCCTCTCCTCATTACTCTCCTCTTTCTTGTCACATCGTGCTCCACATACATACAGATGCTTTTCTTTTTGACCTTTATGTCTCTGACTTTGGGCCTTTTTGTCTTTTTTCTTCTTCTGTCACTTTTCTCAATTCACATCAGTGATTCATCACAAATGACACTGCTGCAGATCATTGCGGAGACAAAAATCATAGCAAAATTTTGCAAGCCAAATCTTTGCGCAAAACTGTGCATGTAAGGAGTTTTACAGTAATTGCTTACTCATTTGACACAGCAACACAGACCAGATTTTTCACATCAGTAAGGAACACCAGTTTCTGTATAGTATCAGTATCAGCCAAGTAAATCAGTCTGATTTACTTGTTCGTTTTCAAGAAGTTGCAACTTGTCTTGCAAATCATTGGTATAAATTGGCCATGACGGCACACTTTTTTCAATCTACCAACACAAACCATTATCATTCTTCTCCATTATTCCAGTCAGTGAGTGTGGAATGTGTGTGTGTGCGTGTGTATGTGTGTGTGTTTGTGTGTGTGCGTGTGTGTGTTTGTGTGTGTGTGTGTGTGTGTGTGTGTGTGTGTGTGCATATGTGCGTTTGCCTCTATCTGTGTTGATCCAAGACATAATACTCATTATGTCAAACATAATTAAAATGTTCAGTTTGAGATGTTTGTGTGATTACATGATGTTGTATGTGTACAGGTGTTGATGCTTCAAAACACCACTTGTCTGCCTGTCTTTGTTTAATTTCATTTGATCTGTTTATGTATTGTTGTCACAGTAATTTCTTTAACAAACAACTAAGCAATGCGATCAAGAAGCAAAAGTGTGATATTAGTTGGCTGTTTGTAAAACAAACAAAGCAAATTGTATTTAATCAGAATAAAATGGGAGATAAATCTTCACCTCTCCCTTTGAACATCTCTTTACACATCCCTATTGCCACACTTGTCATGGTGTTGCGATGATGGGACCTGGAACCACAGGGCTCCTTACACTCTCCACCAGGGGCGTCACTAGTCCTATTACTGTACTGGGGCACAAATAATCAATGCGCAAAGCAAAAACATTTTTAGCACTTATTTATCATAAAAAATAAGTATATCATAAAATAAATAGTGCTTCAAACTAAACAATCATATCAGATTATGTTGATATGCTCATCAAACATCGTAGATGTAAGATGACAATCTCCAGAAACCGAGTGTGGGAGCTCACAGTGCTAGGCTTACCGTTACATAAATCAACAATGGTAATAGGCATATGCCAGTTAGCTAAAAGACAGCAGCTAACGTCTCCAGTAGGCTACTTCAATTTACAGCCAGAACTAGCTTGCATGAGAGCTGCCTCATACATTAAACGTAAAAAGTAAAGTTGTAACATTTAAATCCACATGGAAATGGCGACACAGAGGTGAAAACAAAGAACAATGATGGGCAATTTACCCGGTACTAACCTGTAAGGCAGGTGGAAAGAAATAGCGCTCAGACACCGTTGTTAGACGTTAAGTCACAGCCAAAGTCGCGTGAGTAAATTGCCATATAAAGTAGCCATGTGTGCATTGTGTATGGAGTAAATAAAGTAGCAATGAGTTACCATATTGAGTAGCTGTGTGCGCATTCTGTAGATTATGCTATGTAGACCTAAAAGTCTAAAGTGATTTTTTTTTACTGGTGAAATTTATACTGGGGCACTACAGACCAGTACTGGGGCACGTGCCCCAGTAAAATATGTCTGGCGATGCCCCTGCTCTCCACGTTACAGTCAACATTGCACAAGTCACTCATATTCCCTCAGCACAGCTATCCATCAGAGCTCTATACTGACATGGGGTTGCAATGATGGAGCAAAGAACCACAGGGCTCCTTACACTCTCCATGTTACAGTCAACATTGCACAAGTCACTGATATTCTCTCAGCACAGCTATCCATCAGAGCTCTATACTGCCCTGCAAAGACAAAGTGCAAGTAACTATGTGAACACAGAAACTGTGAAAAATGCCTTTAAAGTTGTCACACTACCCTGTCAACCATGTTGTAGGTATAATAGTGATGATGATTTTTTTATGTAGTTTCTTAATAGGAAGAAACGAGATTTAGTCACAACATAAAGGAGGTGTTATAAAGTCAATTTCCAGTCCACACTAAATTTGACAGATTATGCAGTTACTGCCTTTTGGCTTTATAGGACAGTTTAAATAGCAAAAAAGGTCAGCCCTTTATATAGCCTAAAAAATCCAGGCATACCCTAGCGTTAGCAAATGAAATTTCTAGCCTCAGTACAGTCTAGCCACGTCTCATTAAAGCTCAATAGCCATTCTCCCAAATCTGTTCACATCATCAGAACAATCACATCGGCCTATCCTTGTAGAGTCACTAGACGGGCTTAACACAGTGACGACTGGGCTGCAATGCTGCACTGGTGTAGTGCCTTGGTAAACAAGTTTGTTGCTCTGATTGGTCGTAGCTATCCCATTGTGTGCAGAGGCAGTTTGAACGACAAAAATAGCATTAGGTGTGCGCGCACATCCAAGGCATCAGGTGCTGAATCAGAGACGTATCAAGTTGAGTGAATCACCGCACACTGATTCTGCTCCCAGTATTTATTACACACAATGTTTCGACCAGTGCGGCCTTCGTCAGGTGTGTCAGAATCAATGTGCAGTAATTTTTTTCACTCAGTTTAAAAGACAACCATGGATGCTACCCCTTGGATTGCCCCTGGTCTATCCATTGTGGCCATAGCACACAATTTGCTGTTAAGCTACCCTTTATGGTAAACCTGGTTGAAAACCAATAACTACACAACAAGCGATGACATGATAACAGCTTAATTTGCCCATCTGTGGTCCATTAGCCAGTTATTACTGCTACATTTATTCATTGAACAGATGCTTTTTATCCTGGAACATGCATAACGATATGCTTCTCACCCATAAATGTGATGGTATTACTCAAATGGCCATAGTGTTTTCAGCACCTTGATTTGGCTGAACTAAAGCCACTGTTTCACCAACAACTCACTAGAATTCACTAAAAGGTCATGGTACTGGTCACAATGTTCCTTTTCATATTGTAACTATGCCAAATGTTACAATATAATGAACAAATTATTGATGTGCAACAACCTGAACCTCACTAATTCTCAGAAGGATCTCTAACAACATGTAACAGATGCTATGACACTCTTTCTTATTTATAGGATCCAGTCATTACATGGAAACATTGAATCAAAGTATAGCCAAAGTATAGCCAAAGTATAGCCAAAGTATAGCCAAAGTGTAGCCAAAAGCTTAACGGCTATGTTAGTTTATCCGTGCAACAGTTCAGGCCTTTGAGGCTCTCATTGGCAGATTACGCTGACTCCAGCTGTGACGATCCCTCGATTGCCAACACAACCAGCCAATTTAAGGCTCCATCAAGGATTAGGCATGTTGTTTAAGGATGAGCGAGTGTCCTGCTGAACTCATTATTCGGTCTCCTCCTGCTGCCTTGGTTCAGTGGTAGAAATCACATGTGCTGTAATAACTATTTAAACAGACTCGCTAAATACTGCGTCGCATTAAAGAAATTTGGTGGCCATTACCAATCCGTGTGGTGGGGGAGCTAATGACCTTTGCAGCCCACTAAGGGTCCTGCAGACTGTAAGATAGAAAAGGGGGAGATGAGGTTGTGATTTAATATGTTCTGTGAGTAAGAGCAGAGACTGTGCTGATCTCCCTTTGTCTTTCTCTTTCTCTCTCTCTCTTTCTCTCTCTCTCTCTTTCTCTCGCTCTCTTTCTCTCTCTCGCTATTGCTTTCTTTTTTTATGGCAATAATTAATGACTGATTGTTATTTGAAGGTCAGCCGCATCATTTCTGAGAAATTAAGTCCTCCCCCATCTCTAGAAATGGGGGATCGTCAAGCCAATTACTGCCATGCCAGGCAGGGTTTACACAGGCGCTTGCGCACGCACACACACACACACACACACACACAGACACTCACGCATACACTCTCTCTCTCTCACACACACACACACACACACACACACACACACACACTGCCCTTAATTTGTGGGAGAAGGTCTTAGTGGGGTTAGGAAAAAAGGAAGTCATAGCGAGAAAGAGAGAGAGAGAGAGACAGACAGACAGACAGACAGACAGACAGACA
>CM050202.1:6178773-6181273 GCA_027475355.1 Coilia nasus
AAAGCCAGCATGCTGTATACTCATAAACACCCACACTCAGGCTTCTTCAGAAATGGAATTCAAAATGTAGGTTGATTAATCAAAAAGGAGCTCTGCAATGTTTTATAAAAATGTGTCTTTGTGATGTATGTGCGTGGACCACAGGAAGAATGTCTGAGTAACAAGCAGATATTTCAGCATGGCCATTCAAAGCAGCTTTGCTAATGGAACTGACATTTCACAATGACAAGCTCATTATGCAGATTATGAACAGAAAAAGGGCAATATTAAACAGATGCCTAAACGTACTGATGTTAGCAAACAAGAGCTTATTAATCTATGGCAACTGTATGTGGTAAAGATACCTCACTTCATGAAATACAGTTATCGTCAATTAGCAAAGTATTACAGTTCTTGCCCATTGCTTAAACACATTTTGCAAAATTTGGCTCGCTGTGCCAAAACTCTACACCCAAGCACATAGGACACAACACTTGGAAATAAACCATTCACATCTATGTCAAATTGAAACTCTGCAATCAAAACCTAACAATCCTTCGCCAAAATGTCACTCTCATGACAAAATTGCACACACTTGTATCTTATGAAAACACTGTCACATCAGTACCAACACACTAGTCTACTTTATATAAAACACTGTTTTTTGTATTTTGAATAGATGTGTTTTGCAAATGATACATCAGTATTTCATTTTTGAACGAAGTGTCTTATGTATGAAATAGTGTGTAATGTGCAGGAGCAAGTGTGTTGCAAAAAGGAGCAAGTGTGTTGCAGAATTGCAACTAAAGTGTAAAGCAGCGTTTGTGTTTAAGGTATGATTACACTGTGTTTAAGGCATGGTAACACAACTTCAAGTTATGTTACTTTGGTTTAAGCATATGTCTGTTGCGTTCAAGCAATGGGCAAAAACTGTAATCAACATGATCCAAAACAAAAATGATGTGAACCAAAATGATGATGTATGGGCACTGCTTTCAGGCCAGGCTTCCCATAGACTACGCCCACTCCCTAATGCTTCCTTTGAAGGCCTCTCCACAGCACAGAATCTCCCATCTACTGATGAAAATCTCTTTCCAATCCTCACACACCATATTTAAACCACACACTCCTTGAACATCCATCCTTCTCATCAAGAGAAGATACTCGTAACACTTAATGAAAATTCATTTTGATGTACTGATGTACCCACTGTGCTTAATGAGGATGAGTTGTTTATGCCTAAGGTCACAAATAATAATAATAATAATAATAATAATAATAATAATAATAATAATCTTTACTTGTATAGCACAATTCATACATACAGTACAACATGCAGCTCAAAGTGCTTTACAGTTTGACAAGGTCACCACAAGACATTTGTTGCAATCCAGTGGCGCCAGAGCGGATGAACGTTAATGCGGGCTCTTGCGTGACACAATAATGTAATGTCACAGCAACGCAATGCCCCGTCAATGTCGATTCCTGATAATTGAGAGATGTTAAGGGATAAAGTGATACACAAGTCATGATTAAGTTCATGCCTGATAATTCTATATATTCTATATTCTACATATAGTCTTACCATTAATTGTTACCAAGATAGGACACAGATGGGTCCATGCCTTTGCCTACAGACTTCAGAAATGAACTTCTGGGACTCTGCTCTGTATCCAATTAAGTGTGTCAATTAAGTGTTGTAAGGATCTGGATTCAAGGATGACTACTCTGAATGAGCTCAACAGAGGAATTTGTGTTATCACAATAAAGGGTGCTTCAGAGGAGCTCCCCCACTGTATGCTCTTGTGTTTAGTTAGGTGTCACACCCCACTGATCTTATCTGTGCTCTGCCAACATTTGGTGTGGAGACCTACTCAGGTCATCCATAGGACATGACACTTAAGGGTATGTTGTATTGTAGAAATGCTATGAGATGTACATGTCATGTTTGGTTTCATTCTGATGGTCTCATTGTGAGTGATATACTGGTCTAAATTCTGAAACAGACTCGGGTTATTCTAATAAAGATCTCAGATCCAAAGGTTACTGAGTAGTGTGAGGCAGTGGGCTGTCTCCAACACCCCTGCCCCCAAGATAACACCTCATGGTGTGCTGAACAACTGGCATCAGGTTGGCTACTTAAGGCAATGCTAGTGGAAAACTCATTGAGCTGTCTTTCACCCACGACGCTCCCACACGCTGTGTGTCTCTCTCTCTCTCCCTCTCTCTTTCTCTCTATCTTTTATTTGGGGTTTAGTTTGATTTCTTTATATCTCTGGTTGAGTTGGTCATTACAGTGAATCTCTGTGTTACTTGTAAAGGTTAACTTGTATTTGGTTAATAAACTGTTCATTCATTTACCATTCATATACATCTCTTCGTGTGCCATGCCATTACTGTGCTATTAGCTCTTAAGCTGTATAGTGATATTGGAGGTAACTATTATTTCATGGAGTCAGATAAACGGGTCATATAAGTGTTACTCTAATGTTTTCCATGCACAGGTTTATAATTATTTCCA
>CM050202.1:6188773-6196273 GCA_027475355.1 Coilia nasus
TGTGTGTGACTGTGTATCTGTGAGACTATGTGTATTTCTGCGTGTGTGTGTGTGTGTGTGACTGTGTGTATCTGTGTGTGTGTGTGTGTGTGCGTGTGTGTGTATGCGTGTGTGTGTGACTGTGTATCTGTGAGGCTATGTGTATCTGTGTGTGTGTGTGTGTGTGTGTGTGTGTGTGTGTGTGTGTAGATGCTCAGTCGCGGAGGACAGCCAGGCCTTTGAGGCGTTTCAGTGGCAGGCTCATAAAAGAACAGAGAAGTTAGGAAACAGACACTGCTGAGCAAATGTGAAACACACACACACACACACACACACACACACACACACACACACACACACACACACACACACACACACACACACACACACACACACACATACCCTCATACGCATACACACATTTTGGACTTGTAGTGTACACACACATCCCTCACACCCACATCAAAGCATATCCAGGAGATATGAGCACTCTGCCCACATCCATGGCCCTCTCGGTATGACAACACTCACACACACACACAAAGACAAGACACAACATAACCCCCTCCAACACACACACACACACACACACACACACACACACACACACACACACACACACACACAAAGACACAACTTACACCTCCTCTTCAGACAAGGCTAAGTGCAATATTAAGCCACACAGATATGCCTCCTCAAAGACAAGCGTCCTCAACAAATGCAGCGGTTTTTTCTAAGGGGTATAGATGCATCCTTTGATGATGATGATGATGAAGATGTGTGTGTGTGTGTGTGTGTGTGTGAGTGTGTGTGTGTGTGTGTGTGTGTGTGTGTGTGTGTGTGTGTTGGAGGGGGTTATGTTGTGTCTTGTCTTGTGTGTGTGTGTGTGTGTGTGTGTGTGTGTGTGTGTGTGTGTGTGTGTGTGTGTGTGTGTGTGTATTTGTGAAAATAGGGGTGAATAGTTTGTGCAAAAAGGCTGTCTTAAATAAAGGGCAGGGGAAGAGTTTTAGGTGGATTTTCATTGGTGCATTTTTTGATGGAAATGTGTGTGTGCATTTGTAAGTGTGTGTGTGTGTGTGTCTTTATATATCTTTTTGTGTGTGCAGTTGCAGTATGTATGTATGTATGTATGTATGTATGTATGTATGTATGTATGTGTGTGTCTGTGTGTATGAGAGTGTCCAAGTGTGTTTGGGTTCACTGAAGGTGTATCAGTTTGTGTATTGAAATGCAGGAGAGAGCGAGCGAGAGAAAGAGAGAGAGAGAGAGATAGAGTTTGTGTCTGTGTGTGTGTGTGTGTGTGTGTGTGTGTGTGTCTGCACCACCCTCATCTCCAGCTCCCCGCAGCTCCATGAACGACAACCAAGAGACCTAATGCTGCCAGCCAGACTTATATCTCAATTCAGCGTTTGCTTGGGATTATACTGTCTGGAAACGCTCCACTGTAAGCGTTCTGGCCTTCGTCTGCCAGATTTCTGGCTAACCGAGCATTTAACTGCGGAGCACAAAAAACGATCCAATTGCTTTTCCGATAATATCCATTTTAAACAATGTCTATTCACGACACAGAAAAATCAATTAAACCCCAATGGAGGACTTCCTGACCACAATGAATCCCGTGAAACGTAGGGCCTTTGACAGCCCTGGTCTGGAGATGTGATGCGGAGTGCAGCAGCTGCTATCTCGCTCACAGACACTCGGAGTGAGGGTAGAAAGATAACCTGAGACCGTTTGGAGCATTTCAAAAATGATCTTACAAAACAAAGAACAAAGAAAGGCAGTTTGAAGAGAATAAGCCTGCCCAGAGAGAAGACGATAATGTGGAGTGAAAAGAAGTGGGGCCTTGCGAGGCAGGAGGTGTTTTTGTAAATGTACACTCTTAAAACGAATGTGTTGGAAATCAACACATCTCTTGTGTAAGATTACTTTCAACAAAAGTTGTGTTATATTACAGAAATGTTTAACACAAAAATTGCACAAATAACCAACACAAATATGTGTACCTGTTATAGACTTTTAAAATAAGCATGTTGGTTTCTGTCAAAAAGGATGACTTGATGATGGTCACTATGGAATAGCACAAATTGACAGGCTTGTCCATTTGCGCTTGTTTACCTCCCACTGATTTGCCCAAAATGTATTACGGCTTTGAGCGCGAGCTCATTTTTAAATCAATTTGGCTCCACCCTTATAATAACCGAACAACGGTGAAGTTCAAGCAAGGACACTTGACTCGACCTGAGGAATACTTAACGAAGCAACATCGCCGGAGGAAAGAGTGGATGAGACAGAGAAGAGCTTTAAAGAGAGCTTTAGAAGGCATCACTTTAACTCAAGGTAAGTGTTATTGAGTTGCGGTGACACTGCTTATAAAGGCACTAATAAGAATCCATACGTTTTTCAGTGATAGCATGACATCTATATCTATATGGTAATATGTGAAAACGCCGTTTTGATGTTAGCTAGTATGCTACAGGAACATTAACTAGCTTGGTGGCAGCGACCAGGCGAAAATGTTTGATGGTAAAGGTTTGGCTGGTTCAGTAGTTTTAAGTTTATCATTCATAGCGAGTGAAACCTCAGGTAGAAGGTTGTCATTGACGAAGACAACAAATGCTGATTGTTATCTTCGTGAGTTCGGTTAGGAGTTCGGTTCCTAATGAATTCTTAGCTAGCGCGTTTGGTTTGTAGAAGATGACGTTATGCTAACAACCGTTGTCTTGTGCTGAGGTAAATGGATAGAAGTTATTGAATCATTGAGATTGTATTGGTTGGGATGCCTGCAACGGCGTTTAATATGCACGAAGTAGAGCTTATGACATTTTGTTATCTTGAAATGTGGATATGTAAAACAATTCTGGTGTGTCTCCCCCCTCATTTTCAGATTTCCATTTTTCATATCTGGCTGGCGTCAAGATCCACGATCCCAACCAAGGTAAAGCTTGACTTCACTGTATGACAACGGAAAATCTCAATCTTAAACCGACAGTTAGTTGTATTAATTGTATTAAAGGGGCACTATGTTTCACTCCCAAATGTACTGTATGTAGGAGTTGGTTATTGGCCCAGGTGCTGTCTATGCTCATACTATGTGTCTGCAAGCTATTACACCATTATTTTTTTAGAAATGTATTAAAAGAACAAAAGCTGAGCTGAAATTTATTAGAAACCAAACCTGTCCTTTTGAAAGTGTATTGTAAAGTGTCCAAATTGTAATGTATATTTCCCTTTTCTTTTTTTTAAATTTAAACATGATCAGAATGAAGACTTTCATTAATTCTGAAAAACACAATGATATGAGACAAATGTGTACAGATTTTATCTTACTGCAAATTTGGTATTGTATTTTATTAATTGTATTACATGGTGACATTTTATGTATTTTATTAATTTACGTATATATTTAATGTATTGGCAATTCTTGGATATATGTGATTGAATAATAAAATTCATGTCAATTTGTAATCTTTAATTTGGTTGTATTTTTTTCTAATCATATGCTAGTAGGTACAGTTACACAACATGTGTTGATATAACATAAAAAGTAACACAAAAACTTGTTACACAAGTTACACAAAAGTTGTGTTGAATATGGTAACACACATAATGTGTTAAAATCAACAAAAGTTCTGTTGTCCCAATCTGGACATAGAGATGTATTAAAAAACAACACAAGTTGAGTTATTTTCAACACATGTGTTTTAAGAGTGTAGATGTTTCTGTATATGTTTTGTTTATCCCTAGGTGATATATAAGAAGAACCTGTAAAATGTTTGTAAGCCTTGTAGACTTGTCATCCTGCCCATGACACGTCCAAAAATGTCTAGATCATGTATTCCTTGCAGTATATGTTCTTTTAACCCTTTAAGACGCATCCCCTATTAAAACTTTGTTCTTACCAGAATGGAAATGACAAAGTTGTAATGTGCTACTAAAGACTAGTAATGTTGTAATGTTGTAGTTACGTTTTTCTCCAGTGACAGCGACTCGTTGCACTGGCGATATGGTGACCGCTAAAGGGCTAGTCCCAAAAGCAATTACATGTGTGTGTGTGTGTTTCTGAGTTTGTGTGTGTTTGTGTGTGTGTTTGTTTTTGAGTGTGTGTTTGTGTGTGTGTCTGTGTGTGTATGTGTGTGTGTGTGTGTGTGTGTAAGAAGAGGTTGAGAGGGAAGAGGCAGACCTTGCGAGGCAGGTGGTGTTCCTGTAAATAGATGAAGGCGGTGGTGTGCACGGGCATCTGGGGGATGGGGAACATGGCACATGGTGACAGGCCTGGTGTTGATTCGTGTTGTGCTGTGCGGTGCGGTGCGGTGCTGTGCGGTGCTGTGCTGTGCTGAGGTGAGTGAGGTGCTGTGCTGTGCTGTGCTGTGCTGTGCTGTGCTGAGGTGAGGTGCTGTACTGTGCTGTGCTGTGGTGAGTGAGGTGCTGTGCTGTGCTGTGCTGTGCTGTGCTGTGCTGTGCTGTGCTGTGCTGTGCTGAGGTGAGTGAGGTGCTGTGCTGTGCTGTGCTGTGCTGTGCTGTGCTGAGGTGAGGTGCTGCTGATTACCTCCTTTGATGATGTTGACCGCCAAATGGCAGTTGGGTATGTGTGTGTCCGCCTGTGTGTGTGTGTGATAAAGACAGAGTTTATACTGTATGTGAGTGCACATGGTTATTGTGTGTGTGTGTGTGTGTGTGTGTGTGTGTGTGTGTGTGTGTGTGTGTGTGATAAAGACAAAGAGAAAGACAATGAGAAAGACAGAGTTTACGTGTGGGTGCACATAGTTATAGTGTGTGTGTGGCCAAAATGCAATGAGCATGTCTCTTGCTCCTCTCTTTGTGTGAGTACACATAGTTATAGTGTCTGTGTGTGTGTGTGTGTTTGTGTGTGTGTGCGCATGTGTGTGTGTGGTCAAAGCTCAGTAAGCGTGTCTCTTGCTCCGCTCTTTGTCTCTCTCTGTCTGCGCTTCTAGAGACACTGGAGACACTCTTCCTGCCAACAACCCCTCCATCCAGACCCACACAACACAAAAAAGAGCCCAGGCACTAACCACTCAAACCTAGCCAAGTCATTACAACACACACACACACGCACGAACACACACACACACACACACACACACACACACACACACACACACACACACACACACACACACACATACTTTCTTTCAGGAAGACACTACTTCACTGTGCACCCCTTCGCCATAAAGCATCTGCGGAACATTTAACACTGCTGTCCGCTGAGAAGCCCCTATTATGACCACACCCGTAAATCTCCTCTTCATTAGTGGGAGAGAGGAACCGCAAAGTCAGGAAAGTTTGGAGGAGGGAAACAGGAGAAAATGTAGCTAAGTAGAAAATAAACGATATTTTTCCTTCATTTCTGGGTTTTTGCGTTGCACTTTTCTCAATGTTTTGTTGTAGCCAGGTTGTGGCATTAGGTAATATATATATATATATATATATATATGCCCAACAACAGTTGTATACCCACTATCGGCTGACTGCTAAAAGCATTAGCATCCCTGCACGTCTTCATCATATATATATATATATATATATATATATATATATATATGTATATATATATATATATATATATATATACATGTGTTATAATCTATATAAAAGTCTTAGGCAGGTGTGAAAAAATGCTGTCAACTATAGGAATGCCTTCAAAAATGGAAGTGTTAATCATTTATGTTCATCAATTAACAAAATGCAGTGACTGAACAAAAGAGAAACCTAAATCAAATCAATATTTGGTGTGACCACCCTTTGCCTTTAAAAGACCATCAATTCTTCTAGGTCTATTGCATAGAGTTTTTGAAGGAACTTGGCTGGTAGCTTGCACATCTTGAAGAACTACCACAGATCCTCTGTGGATGTATGCTTCCTGACATATACAACCAATTTGGTGTAATTGGTTGATCATACACTTGACTATAATCCTGCAAAATCCCTGACATTGTGTGTACCCCTCTGTGTGTACACTTTGTGTGCACCTGCCTAACACTTGTCAAAAAACAACTTATGCCAATCCTATGCCTTAAGTCCTTTCAGCCTTATGGGTGTTTTAACATTAAACATGTGGATGGCTAAAAAGATACAGTACTGTCCAAAGATTTAGGCAGGTGCCTTCAAACCAGCATCAGTTCACACACAGGGGTACACACAAAGTCAGGAATTATGCAGGATTATAGTCAGGTGTATGATCAACCAATTATACCAATCTGGTTGTATATGTCAAGCATGGAAGCATACATCCACAGAAGATCTGTGGTAGTTATTCAAGATGTCTACCAAGCCAAGTTCCTCCAAAAACTCTATGCAATAGACCTAGAAGAATTGATGGTCTTTTACTGTAAAAGCAAAGGGTGGTCACACCAAATATTGATTTGATTTAGGTTTCTCTTTTGTTCAGTCATTACATTTTGTTAATTGATGAACATAAATGATTAACACTTCCATTTTTGAAGGCATTCCTACTTGACAGCATTATGTCAACTGTTGTTGAGGGGAATGATCAGACTTGCTTGCTGTTTTCAGCTATCATGCCATATGCGGGGGCAAAGTGTACTATTACTATTACATTTGCATACATGCATACTGTACAAGACACATTCACACACAAGCACGTACGCGTGCATACACACGCACACACATGCACACACACACACACACACACACACACACACACACACAGACACACACAGACACACACACACACTCCGTCAGTGTAACACCTTAGTGCATCACTCCATTCCATACACACATCACACATGCATCTCACACACATCAAATAGCCTAAACATACACTACTCAGAACAAGTAAGGGAGCAAGCACAATATATGTTGAGGTGTTGTACACCGGTTTCGACCTTGGCCTGGTCATCTGGAATATTCCCCAGTCTCCTGATAATGTGTCCTGAGCCGACTTATCACGCTGCAGTACGTGACACAGCAAAGCGACGAGTGACCTCCCTCTGAGTGTTCCTATTTTCCAACAGTTGCACTGCTTTGGCCACGTCTGCTGGATCCAGATAGCGCCTGGCAGCACTGCTTACAACCAGGAACCACAAACTCAGCCATTTTTGCCATTAGGGTACATAATGCAACTGTGAGACAAATATGGACACCTTGTCTTTATATAAGGCCTTGCTACTACAAGGTTTGAGCACACAAGGTTCCACGATTTGGCTCAAACTCAACAACTGACTCACTGAGATACACTGCTAGTCAAAACTAAAGAAACAGTTCAGGTAAACTTGAATTTATATGAACATTTTGACAAAATAGGTTTGCTCCCTTAATGGTTTTGAGTAGTGTACAACTGCACACATCCGGCTGGCATGAAACACACACCAACACAAAAGCACACACCAAACTTACATCACACAAACATCATAGATACACTGTGCACAGACATATATTGATCACACATACCACACATATACTACACAATGTCCACAAATTAAACACACTTCAAACATATCAAACACACCGCCTACACACATTAAACACACATCAAACACACAT
>CM050202.1:6203773-6208773 GCA_027475355.1 Coilia nasus
AAGATTAACATATAATTTTCAACATATGAATGTGCTGCTAACTGTAGCGTAATAAACTGGATTATGAACACAGCTTACCTTAGGCACACACTCACCTTGTCAGCCCAGGAGTCTTCATGTAACTATGGTTACATAACATGTGACCTATCACAGGGAGGGATACCCAAAGTCAGAAGGAAAATCCTATAAGGGCACTTCAGCCAGAAAGACTCAGAGATAAGGAGTACGATTTAAACGATTTAATAAAGACAGAATTTAACAATTGGACGTTCATCAGGGAAATAGATAGTCTTTGGTGTAGGTCCAGTCATCAGCCCGGGTCTTGCATCAATGGATTCGGCAGGTCCTGCCATTGCCCCAGGCAGATAGACAGGAACCAAATTGGTGGGGGTGGGATGGGGAGGGAGAAGGAGACATCAACACGTCAGCACCTGAAGAAGCGGAAAAGGTGAGTTAGTCAAGTCATTATAGGGCAGGTGGTGGACGCTGATTGGTTGGAGAAGATGTGTGCTTCCTTGACATCAGAGTCTTCCTGGCAGAACTTTCACAGGCTGACATTTCAGTGAAACTAAGAGATCCTATTTAGTAGAAACCATCAGTCTGGTAGATAATTAATCAAATATCTTCCTTTTTTAAGTGCTTGGGTAGGAATAATACATGGTAGAACTCTGAGGCCAGCGTCTTTTTACCTCTGTCTCTTATGGGGCATAAATCATCTTCTGCAGATTGTACTTCCAATGCAACCATATATCAACAAACCATGTAATGCCTTATGTTACTGTAATCTAAGTGTGTTGGCACTCTTTCAACATAATACTGAAGAATTGTTTTTTTTTTTTTTTTTTCCTGAAGAAAAGCAAAATAAGTTTCTGGTGTTGTTTTCTAAATGGACTGTGGTGCTTTTCCACTTCTGAGCAGAAGGCTGCATGCACTCCATACTTTGTAAACAAAATTAGTTAATTTCATAGACAACGTTATTTTGGCAACATGATAGATACCTTAGGCCAACAATTACACTTTTCTGTAATTACAAATATCCACATAGCACCTTGTCTAATAAGAAAAAGGTATGTAAGTGATTAAATATAATGTGAGTTGAAAACTGTTACTCATAAATTTGAAGTTTAAAGGGATTAAAACATCCCTTTAAACAAACCATTAAACAAACAAAGCAAATTAAATCTGGTGTTTTTTTTAGTTTTACTTAAAAAACACAAAATGAAATTAAACCACATGGAGATCCTCCATGGCATTAAGTGGACATACTGTACATCTTGACATCAACGTGACATTTTCAGGCAGTAAAATACTTCTTTAAGCTAAAACACTAAAACACTATATATATACAGATTGGGTGATAAATACAGCGCTGATATCTTTGATTATAAAAATTATATAGTGTACCAAATATATTTGTTGTAAAACTGACATTGAAGAGTTTTTGATACATAAGTGAATTTCTCTGGACGCCACTTTAGGAGCTAATTTAAGGCATCTGAAATGTAAGGCTAGTTCTGGAAAAACATTTAAAAAAAAAAAAAAAAAACACAGCCAAGAACGTTTTAAATTATAGGTAGGCCTGAATGAAAAATGATGAAGAGGTCAATAAACATTGTCAATAGAAACATTTCAAAGTTAAAGTTTGTGAAACGCAGGAAAACTGCCTATGATTACAATTTGTGAAGTGGGCTCTGCTGCAGGTTAATCTAAATGCAGTCGCTGTTGTGCCCTTCAGGATTCCTGACAATGGTGCGGACTTTAAAACAAATTGTGCATGTAGTCAAAGAATACTTCAGAGGTTGTCAATGTAATTGACAAGCCGTTTAGTTTTACGAGGACCATCAACATGCTATTGAGTATTTCAATACCATGCATATTTTTTAATCACAACTGATATACATACAGAAGTACTGGTCACCCCTGCAGCTATGCTTAGAAATCCACCCACGTAAGTCTTACCGTGTGCCTGCCTGGGCTCCACATTGCCAAAGTGTGCATCCAAACCCACGTGTACACGCATCCTCCAACACACAAACAGGTGCAGCCTGCCTCCCTCATAAACTCCCAAGCACCTGGCTATATTGATGTTCTCCAAGATTGGATAATTACGGCTTGCTTTTATGTGACCCACCACAGCATCCTTATCCTTGCACTCACACGCTCTCACACACATACACACACACACACACACACACACACACACACACACACACACACACACACACACACACACACACACACACACACACACACACACACACACACACACACACTGGATTCTCAGTACACTTTATTCTGTATCATTCCCCTTCCCCAGCATGTGAAAGCACATAAACTTTATAATTCACATTCTCCAACATTGGTTCATACAGTATCTGTGTTCACTTCAGTGCTCTTGACCTGCTTTGGCCTCCTGGGCATCCTTCATCCCCCTACTCCTTACACTACACACACACACACACTCCACACACACACACACACACTCCACACACAGACACACACACATACCCCACCCTATCCTGCCCCCAGACAGCCCCAACAGACCTGCGGCCTCACCAGACA
This sequence comes from Coilia nasus, assembly GCA_027475355.1. Classification (NCBI taxonomy): domain Eukaryota; kingdom Metazoa; phylum Chordata; class Actinopteri; order Clupeiformes; family Engraulidae; genus Coilia; species Coilia nasus. Next base: position 6,206,336 of record CM050202.1, read on the forward strand.
CACACTCATACTCGCTTTCAGCTGATCAAAAAAAAAACCCTACAAGCAGTCCTTTGTCATCACTGATATTCCGCAGCCATTCCCATGGCAAGCCCCCTGAGGCCTCTCTGAACTACGAGAGACCTTCGGGGGAGCTGAAGGTCTGTTTGCAGAGTTCATCCTGTGAAGAGGCTCGAGGAGCCTGCCTCTTCAGATCAGAGCAGGAGACGTCGGCTGCTTAATAGCGCTCCTCCCTGTCAGACGCTACAATAGAGAGCCGCTTGTTCTTTGGCACTGTGTGTTATCACAGAATAAATCACGCCACGGGCTCCGCTTTCAGATGTCTTTATAAATACCAAAGCAAGGTGATGTAACAACGGCGAAAGAGTTTAGTGACAAGAGTGGAGATGACGGGGCAATTATGGTGATGGGGGAGGCACAATTGACAAGGTAGGTGACCTTGGAAGTAAAGGTACTCAAGAAAGCTGTATAATAATTAGGCAGAGAGTGAAAGAGAGAGAGAGAGAGAGAGAGAGAGAGAGAGAGAGAGAGTGATTCACAGACTGCTGGCAACAGAAAAATAGATAGCGTGATAAATAGGGAGAGGTGAAAGAGTTGGAAGACTGAGAAAAGCAGAGGGAGGAAAGAGAGAGAGACAGAGAGAGAGAGAGAGAGAGAGAGGGGGATATATAGAAAGGACAGAAAGACAGAGTGAAAAGGGGGGAAGACAGGTGCTTGGCAGAAGACTGCTAAACCCAGGTGAGCGAAGAGCTACGGGGGGGGGGGGGGGGGGGGGGTTTAAGAGGTGAATCGATTTGGGAGACAGGAGGAAGATATTTCTAAAGAGCCAATCCCTCTAGTGCTGAGAGAACGAGTAGAAAGAACAGAACACCAGACAGAGGAGGAGTGGATCGAGCAGGGCTCTCTGAGAAACGAGTGTACTGGAGGCAGAGTTGAATGATTTGCTGTTGTTGTTATGATTTGGAACAAGAATGTTGGCACCTGAGTCTTCATCCTTAGACAGCTGGTGTAATGTTATGTAGTTTAGTATTTACGCCAAAAATAGAATGAAAAAACAAAGTTTTGGATGAACTCTGGTTTAAACACTGCAAAGGCTTGTTTTGCTTCTTGTCAAAGAGAACATCATTTGAATGTGAAGACAGTGGGATACTGTAAAGATTGACATAACATAACCAGTTGGAAGGAAAATATATTTCAACCAGAAAGACTTTGAGTATATGGTAACACAATAATAATTTATTTGATTACATGTAACGATATGGCACAACAAACTTTGGCATAGGTCCTGTCCTTTGTCCTGATCAATAAAACATGAAAACTGAATAGATGCTGACTGTAGTAGTAGTGGCAGGGCATAATAGTAATACCCCCTGACAAAAGGACAGGGACCCACTGGTGGTGATCAAAAGGTAGACAATGAACTTTCAGAAACATATGATGCATAACAAACATTGAATACGATACATAATGCATTGAAAAGGGAAACAGAGGATTCCAAGAGCACAACTCTGGGTCCCCCCGGAGCACCGGGGCAAGGAAAAACTCCCTAAATATTCTTAATGAGGAAGAAACCTTGGGCAGAACCACGTCTCTAGGGGGAAAGCCTAACTGCCTGAGGCTGAACTGGTGCTCAATTAGCTGATAGAGTCCAGGTTGTCACTCAGGTGACAGGAAATTCAACATCCGGGAACAAAGCAGTGTCACCCCAATGTATGTGGCAGAGAATTGAACTGTTCATGGAGGGGCTGTAGCTGGAATCCCGAGTGAGTATATGGAGGGATCCGGAAGGATAAGGAGGAGACCAGAAATCCAAGGTCGATCAGTGGAGATGCCAAAGTAGAGGAGACATCGGGAGGCCAGTGAAGAGGCAGACGTAGAAGAGACATCAAAAGATCGATCAAGAGGCATGGCGGATTAGACATCATCGTCAGGACCCACTGGACACGGACAGGACCCTTGGATGGATGCTGGGGTGGGAGGAGGGCGAACAGCGGAATACACCTGTGAGCAGCAAAGCAGGTAGGTAAGATGACGTATTGCTGATTGGACGACAGCTAATTGATGACGCGCATTACATCTTCCTGGTAGAACTTCACGCTACGCTTACATATCTTAAAAAATATATATAACTTGGCCAAGGAAAGAAGAGATGGTAGGGGTAGTGCAGTAGACTGAAAACTAGTGATTTACAGCTTAATGCAAGATGACACGTGAGTGACAGTCAAGATATGAGACAAGCAATTCCGAACACAGACATATAGAAGGAGAGAGAGAGAAAGAGAGAGAGAGAGAGAGAGAGAGAGAGAGAGAGAGAGAGAGAGAGAGAGAGAGAGAGAGAGAGAGAGAGAGAGATAAAGTCACTTCAAAAGACCATTCCGTTCATGTGATGTGTAAGGTATGGATGTGTATCTAATGTGTGTAGGCGGTGTGCTTGATAT
>CM050202.1:6213773-6226273 GCA_027475355.1 Coilia nasus
TGGCCTTTCATTTTGTCTTAGGGAGCAATCCCTTATTTGCCAAAGATGCCTGCAAAAAAGGAAATGCAAAAAGGATAGATTTGTGTAGGCAATGGAGGTTTTTCTGCTAAATCATAAATACACACCTTGGTATTGCAGGTGCACTATAACCAGGGATGTAGCGGAGGAGAAACGCAAGTAAATGGAGTTTACCTACCTCTCCAATTTCAGAAAAAGAGTTTATCTACCTCTCAACAGAGTTTACCCACCTACTGTATAAAGCTTATTCACCCTATGGTAGAATTTATGTACCAAATACTGTACAATCTACAACATCTAACATTCCAATCTAACATTCCAAAATTGCACTATGTGATCTATATGTGCACTAGAGAACATTAAAATGCACTGGGACTGTTGAAATAGTTTTGCATGTCTTTTTAAAACATCTTGTGTTGCACTGTGCATCTACCGCACTGTGATCACCAAATTCATAGTTTACCCACCTCTTATTTTACCAACTACACCCCTGACTATAACACTGGATACAACTTCGGTGAAAAACAAATGAAAAGCACAACAATGCTTGCAACATTGACACACCACTTATAATAATGAACTGACATCATTTGTTTTTATCGAAATTCAAACACATCAACATGCCTGATATAAATGTAAATAAGGTCTTCCCCTAACAAGAGGTGTGTTACCAGAGGCATTGATGTGCAATTTTTTCGTGCACTCTGAGGATATTGTAGATGCTGCTATCACTGAATACAACTTGGATAAAAACACATGTAAAGCACAACACTGCTTGCTATACGGACAAACCACTTTACTGATGAACTGACGTCAGTTCAATTTAAACACCATTACATGCCTTATTTAAATGATTTCTTCCCTGAGCAAGAGGTGTGGGCATGTGGAATGGACAGTAGAAGAGCTGTTGACGTCACACACTTCTTGCTCTTACTTCTTGGCCTCTGAGGATGCTGTAAGCCACATCTACATTTTTCATGATTACTCTGAAACACACACATGCACACAGGCAACCTGGCCCATGGCGGATGGCTGAGTGGGTGTTAACATGCGCGAGTGTGTATATGTGTGTGTGTGTGTGTGTGTGTGTATGTGTGCGTGTGTGCATGTGTATGTCATAGATTGTATATAAGGGAACTGGACAAACCCTCATACAACCCTCATGTGATGTCATGCATAGATTTTGTCACAGACCAGATGAAGCCAAAATTGAAGGTTTTGGGCAACACCATCTGGGCCAATTGATTCGGTGAATGTCAATGTGAATGATCTGGGGATTAAAATGGATTGGATTGGATGAAATGTGTTTATGTTTGCCGTACAAATTGTCTTTTTAACATGGGAGTCTATGGCAAGTTGATCGCTTCTGCAGCCAGTCCCCAATGGACGTGTGTGGTATTGCCACTTTAGAACGTTACATTTGAGAGGTTGAAAGCGGTGTACAGTACCCACAGTGATAGAGAAGGAGTATGTCACTGTGTTGTCACATTCAGAGCCGTCTTGGCATAATGACAGAATGCTTTAAGGTACATGAAGCCATAAAAATGTACAACTACAAATGCCCTTTTAAGTATAGTATACGCACGTTTTATCCTAAGACTAGAGATACTAATTAAACATATTGTTGTAAAACTTGAAAAATGCTGTGCAGAAAGCCTAGACACCAATGAGTTTTTTTCCCTAGAAGGCATGACAAATAAATAATAGTTCCTCATGTGACTCTTGACTTCATTTTCCTTTTTTCAAACATTTAATGTTATCATATTAACATGTCTAGACCTTCAAAATTGGGAACCAATGTATTATATTAACCCCAAACAAAGCATTAACATGCTCATAAGACAGATAAAAAAATGCCCTAGTGATCCCTCATCTATGTCCTTATCGCAAGTCTGGAGACATTTCACCATTAGCAAACAAAAGCATTGACTGCGGCTTCAGGAAGTGTTAGAGACATTAGAAAAAACATCTCTATTCATTCGGGGAGCAGGCAGGAAGGCATAATGGGCCTGTTAAGGGAACCTTTATTAGGCGTACAGAACAAATTGAATGTATACAGATTCAAATTGCAATGGGCTGGGGATTGCATAACAGCCGTGGTCATGGCTAAAGGGAATAGTTTGGTCATGAGGAGAGAAAGGGGAACAAACATAAAGCTTTGACTTTTCACTTTTTTAGTTGGAAGTTGGATTGCAACCTGGTGTGTCCAATGTGTAATGTTTTACAGTAAAAGACACACAGGTGAGTGTGCACACACACAAACACTAAAGCGAAAGCTTAATAATCTTGCTGCAGATACAAGCTTCTGCTTTGCCTATCTTCTCTTTCATTACTCAGACTCCCCCGCTCTCTTCCTCCCTCTCCACCCTCTCACACCCTCCCCCCTTTCTCTCTCTCTCTCTCTCTCTCTCTCGCTCACTCTTCCCCTCTTTCTTTCAGGACTTAACCTCTCCTGTGACTCTCCTCTCCTCTTCTGCTCAGAGTCCAGCAAGCACTTTATTTACTGCACTGATGGATGATGTGGAGAGCCCAGCCACAGTCTTCGGATCCACCCTCCCTCTGCTCAAACTGTGCTGAGTGAACCCACAGTCCTCCACTTCAAGCCAAGGAATCCCCTCCATTCATCTTTCTTAGGCCCAGCTCAATACTCCCCCCACCCCCCCTCCAAAAATGTACGAGCACACAAGTTACAGTTACCGTTTGAGCAAAATTCCCTTTTCAGAAGCTCCTGGCCTGACAAATTAAGACAATTAATCATAATCGGACATATTCAAATTACTCAAACTTGCTAAGACATTGAGACATTAAGATGTTCACTGACAAAAATCTAGTCACGATCAGGGTGCATTGAGATAATGTGGTAATATTGTCACATCTCAGGGCAGTGTTGACACACTGAGCCATCAGACGTACCGTTCTGCCGAGGTGTTTGAGGATGTTTCGGGCCGCTGGGATCATTTAGATCACCAACCACGTCCTCCTGACAGCAAGATGATTTATTTATTAGCACAGCGGCTGTGGGGCAGGCAGGTAGGCAGACAAGCAGGCAGGGCAGGGCTGGATAAGGAGGTGCTGATGGAATGACACTCGTTAGGGGAGGTGTTGATGAGGAGGTGCAAAAGAAATTAGTCTTGTGGGGAGTGCGGATGAGGAGGTGCAGATGGGGAAGTGCTTATGACATGACACTAATGAGCAGGGCTGGATTACGGGTTTAAGCGGCCCTGAGCACTAAATTGTGGAGCACAAAACTCAGGTAGCTTAGCCATTTTCTTAATGCAATTGAAGGCAGCAATGTATCATGTTTTGGGATTGTCTGCTTTGGAATTGCATTGTGAAGCATCGTAACCGTACACTACCACTGCTGCTCATGTAAGTAATATGCTAAACTTATTGTTTTCAGGTTACCCCCACGTTTTGGTTCAGTTTATAATCATGCAGTTGACTCAACAAGATACGAAGGCTACGTTAATCTTTAGACACGTATCCACTGGCGGTCTCAGTCTACTTCTTCATTTATAAGTTGGTAAACATACGTCTTATTTCTGAAGTTATTTTTTCCAAATTTTCTTCGGCATGTCAGTGCCAGGGGCGGAGCTAGGGGGTGGCTTTTGGTGCTGAAGCCCCGAATCTCACGTCAAAAGCCCCGAGTCTTTTTAAGCGTTAAAAAATCATGACAACCCTGAGAATATGCTCCCTGTAAATTACATTAAAACTCAATAATGGGCAAATAGCCTACAACAAAACCCACATTTCCCACGTTCTTAAAATGCTGTTATTCTAAGGTGACCCAACTAGAAAAATAGAATCCCACTAAAACAAGGGGGTGCATGTGTTCTAATTGTAAACATTAGCTGCTAACGTCTTCTTTGTACAGTCAATGCTCGTCTGTCAGAACTCGTCTGTCTTCCTTCAACCATGGACATAAGACATTTCTTTAAAAAACTACTGGTACCTTGTCATCAGCAGCAACCAGTAAGTTTTCACACGTTTCAGGTCAGTGATTAAAACGTTAATTTTGGTTAGCACGGCAGTCTTGACGTTTGGTAGGCTACTAGCCACAGCTTGGCTGTTTACATCGGCTAGCTAGGTTAAGCTGCTATAATAATTCTAGCCTGGTAAACCAGCCCCTCGTACTTCTTTTTATTTTGTACAGAATTGTGAAATGAAGTATGAGGAAAAAGTTAATGAGTTAATGAAATTGGGACGTGAAGAATAACTTTAAAGGTGTTATGATACATTAACTAGTCATTTTCTCCATTCCTGAGCTTTGATTGCCATCTAGTGGAAAGTATATGCAACAGCATACTTAGCTACAAAATCATGGGCCTATTGTTCACTAAGCACAGTGAGGATATTTTAATGTCACGTGCATAGGTCTATAGTGACAGAGTGTAGAAAATGCAGTGAAATTGTGTCTGTCAGTCTATTTATACCACTTCTAACATACAAAAAAAGCAAACAAGTAATCCATCTCTGCAGTCCCAGTTTGAATCTACTGAAAGTTAGTATAACATGAGTCTCAATTTTGCTATTGTTTGCCTCTGGTCAGTGCCTCAATAGACCTTTCCATTTATAAGGAATATCACAGCAAAACACATTTTTAAGCAGTAGGTGCATGTTAAGACTTAACAATGGCAGAAGCACAAAGGAAACCATTTTATTAAACCATTATATTATACAGTTGAGTTGTGTATGATACCATGCCATTGAACTAACGTTTTTATCAGCCAAATACGTGGTATCAGCTTTGTTTGTTTAGCCTGATAGCAACAGTTAATCGCCATCAACATCACAAATGCTTTTATCCAAATGTTAACTTTAGCAAGTGGGAAAATGCATGCAATTTCACACCATTTCAATAGTTTTCTAATCATCTGCTCCTTTTGCTCCATAAAAAAGAGGTGAAAATAGGTCTAAGGAGAAAACACTGGACACTGGACACTGGACAGGTCCGCCTTAATTGAATGACTACTATATGGCACCAGATATGCCACCAAATACAGCGGAATACACGAAATCAAATCTAGCTAAGTCAAAAAATTCTGGGGAAGGACCCCGCGGACCCCAAGCTACATTGGTCACAACATGGCCACCCCTTCAATAACGCTGGCCACCCTTTGGCCACCCCATGTAAAAAAGTCTGGCTACGCCCCTGGCCTTGCTCCCCGTCTCATGCCACCCACCCCCCACACACACACACAGCACACACACACACACACACACACACAGCACACACAGACACACACACACACACACACAGCACACACACACACACACACACACATACACACACAGCACACACACACACACAGCACACACACACACACACAGCACACACACACACACACACAGCACACACACACACACACACACACACACACAGCACATAGCTTTGCTACTCCCCACACACAAGCCATCATCAGCCACCACAGCTAGTCTTCCCTCTCAACCCCCAAATGCACTTTATCCCACCCCCTATCACGTTTATCCCACCCCCTATCACGTTTATCCCACCCCCTATCACCTTTATCCCACCCCCTATCACGTTTATCCCACCCCCTATCATGTTTATCCCACCCCCTATCACGTTTATCCAACCCCCTATCACCTTTATCCCACCCCCTATCATGTTTATCCCACCACCTATCACGTTTATCCCACCCCTATCACCTTTATCCCACCCCCTATCACGTTTATCCCACCCCCTATCATGTTTATCCCACCCCCTATCATGTTTATCCCACCCCCTATCACGTTTTTCCCACCCCCTATCACCTTTATCCCACCCCCTATCACCTCTATCCCACCCCCTATCACCTTTATCCCATCCCCTATCACCTTTATCCCACCCCCTATCACCTCTATCCCACCCCCTATCACCTTTATCCCATCCCCTATCACCTTTATCCCACCCCCTATCACCTTTATCCCATCCCCTATCACCTTTATCCCACCCCCTATCACCTTTATCCCACCCCCTATCACCTTTATCCCACCCCCTATCACCTTTATCCCACCCCCTATCACCTTTATCCCATCCCCTATCACCTTTTCTACTTCTGCCCATCATCTGGTAGCCATCCCACCCAACTGCAATCTACGCACTTTACTCTCCCCTCCCAATGCGCAGTTTTAGACTAACAATTAGCAGTTTCACTGCATGTCTTACTATCCAGTATGTCTATGCATGTGACAAATGCATATCCTTGTGTCCTTGTATTCTTGTATCCTGTATGGTGTTGTAGGTACAATCACAAAGAGACTACACTACCCATGGTTCCCCTGGCCACACCTCAGGTGATAAGCCCTTCTCACATTTCACACCCTTCCTTCAAAACTCCTGGCGCGCTACAGCTCCTGGTCTCTGTCGGTAGATCTTTGGGTCACACAGACGTAAAGAGGCACCCTCTCTCTCTGTCTCGCTGGCCAGGCAAATGGCAGCAGACCTGGGGAGACACTCTCCCTCTACTGCAGGCCATCGGGCCTAGCAGACCACAAAGGAACTCGTCAACATGCGCAGCTAAGTAGACAACAATGGACCAGAAGGTCAGAAGTACTTTAACTCGAGTACGTTTTACTGGAAAGGCGACCGGATTCCCTTTCCCCAGTTCTATAGCCGCGATTACAGGGCGACCGGATTCCCCTTTTAGGCTACATTTGTTGAGTTTGATGAAACAAACTACTCCTAATCCACAGGATTCCCAGCATGACGCTGAGGGAGTATAGTTTCTGTAAATGTCTAATGCGTGACGAACCATAGTAGGAAACCTCTTAATCGAGCACTCGGTTCCCAGCTATAAGCTGAGAGAGAATTCTCCTACGGCAGTCAAAAGGACTCTTCTTCACTCGGATCACCGCCAATCAACGACTGAACAGTGGCGACGACCTCGCCACGGACCCTCCAACACCCAAGGGAGGACTGGAGCAACTCCACCCGAGACAAAGGGGACTGGAGCAACTCCACCCGAGACAAAGGGGACTGGAGCAACTCCACCTGAGACAAAGGACACGCTCAAGCAACACTGGCGTAAGGCACTTGGGCAGAGTTAGAATATTGCTTAGCACAGCAAGAATGTTTAAACTTATGTCTGATGTAAACATGCACACTGTTTTCATATAGACTTTGAGTTGACCATTTGTTATGTTCTTTTATTTGCTACTTTGATAGACAGATCATGCATGCTCTCTCTCTCTCCCCCTTCTTACTAACCCGGATCTAATGCCCTGCATTGATATCTGGTTAAGGGGAATGTTTAGCTAACAATAGCCTAGCCTATTGTTTCAAAGCGATTTAATCATGTGCCACGTGCACAACCCCCCGCTTCTCCTGTGATCTGGCCAAAAGGCCTATCTCACATACCAAATGGGGGGTGGGGAGCCGTGACCCCCTCCTTATCTCTCCTCTCTCTCACTCACACACACACACCACCTTATTGCCTTGCATAGACACACACACACACACACACACACACACACACACACACACACACACACACACACACACATCACTACCTGTAGGATTAGTTCACACCTGTAGTTTGTTAGTTAATAAACTATACCTTTTTGAAATAAACTGTGTCTTGTCTGTTACTGCAACAAATACTCTGAGAGCCACTGCCAAGAAAGATCCTCACTCACCTTCAAGATGTGGTAATTTTTGAAAGTGTCTTTCTGAGCAGTCTGAAAAGTCTGTGTGACAGGAATAGAATGTGTGTGTGTGTGTGGCATGCTGGAGACTCAGCAGCAGGAGAACTGCTGACAGAGGAACCATAGGTGTATGCTATTTGGGAGTCACCCTTGTAAGGATAACAGACTGGAAGTCACTGTGTCTGAATTTGGACACTAGTCAACATGATACTGATGTGTGTAGCTTAAAAGCAGTCAGAATGGAACAGGAAGTCAGGATGGCTAGGAGATGCTCTGTTGTGGTCAGGCTTCCTCTCGATGAACGCAATAAAGACCTGTTGAGCAGCAATCTTCCTCCTTGACTATTTCTCAGAAAATACAACAAAGACTAATGAGACTGATATGAGACTGATCAACTAAGACCAATTAATTATTACCAACCCATTTATTTGTAGGATGCGCCGCGTAAAAGTGGTTATCCCTACATTATATTTATGGAGCCCCCGTGTGAGGATTGGCAACGTTGGTTTCAGAGTGTTGTGGCAATAACAGATTAATGCTCAGTTTGATAGGAAGAATTTTTGAAATCTGACACTTTGACCCCTGCAACAAGATGCAGTGACAGATCAAGTTTCAGTGAACAATCATTGGTCCAGTGAAATTAGCAAGGTAGATATTTATGTGTGTTTTCAGACAATCTGTATTATTGTGATATTAACTATCACCAAATACTAAGTAGCTGATATCAGTAACCAAGAGAGAATTCTTTTCAGGAAACAATTTCTGTTGCCATAGCCACCTACAGAAAGTCAACACATTTTAAGAGAGTAATTACCAATTAAAGAAGTAAAATTAAGATTGGTTATCACCCAAGTGTTTGTGTAAGCCACAGGTTAAGCAGCTCTTGCCTGTGCATCATTCAAGTGTTGCTTTAACCCCTTATTTGCCTTGCGACCCGACCCCCGCCCCTCCAGTTGTGCTTAAATAAACAAGCAGGATGAGTCGTAAAAGCTCACATGCCTTAGAAGGCGAGGACAATGTCCACTCTGATAAAGAGAATGTTGAGCTTGTTAAGCTTATCTCAAATCTCCTTAGAATAGACACTAAAGCAGAATTTGAGCAACTGAAGGAGTATCGATCAGAAATAGACAGCATAATGCAATACATCAATAAAACTGCCAACATCCAGGAAGTAATTGGTAGGCTGTTCCTGCATCACTCCCAGGAATCCCACCTGGAGATAGAAATCCTTCGCAAGGAAAACACAGCGCTAAAAGCTAGCCTTCATAGTTTAGATGCAGCTAACCAAACCTTGCGTAATGAACTACAGTTAACTAATGACTTGATACAGAAGTATGTTAACAGACACCAGCTAGATCTAGCAAGATCTGAGCAAGAAATTGCTGTTGACCAGGCCCTTAAAAAGAGCCGTGAGATACGTGCCAGGGCCCAGGCAATGCTTAAAGCATCCCCCACACAAGTGGAGACAAAAGCACAGCTGGATACCAAGGAACAGGCCCTGCCTGATCACTACATTAAATATTCCAGGGACCAACACCTATCTCCCTGCTTAACTAAACAAACATGCTGTGACATAAACCCCCCTCATAGTTCAGATGGAGTTAGCTCACACCCAGTGGCACCTGGACAGCTCCTAAAGCCCCAAGGTACTGAGAAACACAAGAGGTCACAAGGTCACTCCAGGCCCATGCGCCAGGAAACCTCATCCTCTGAAGAATATGGGGAGAGGCTTCACCCTCTAGGACAACCATATTCAAGTAGCTCAGAAAGTGATCACACCGGGAAGCTAGTGAAGAGACACAGAGACCGCTTCCCCACCCCTCGCATACACTATCTTGACTCCCTTGCAAAGGACATTGAATGCTTTGACCCTGATAGCTGCAATGCTAACATTGACAATTACTTTGACATGATTAATGACCATCTTTCTGACTTGCGTCATGCCACCACACGTGAGAAACTCAAATTAATTTGGAAGTCAACCAGTAAGAGTGTTCACGATTTTATCAAAACTCAGCCATCGTACATTCGTGGTAGTTACTCGAGACTAAGAAAGGTCCTGATTGAGGAATACTCCTCATATGTCGATGAAACATCAGCTTTCATTAGTGCCTTTCAGATCCGGCATAAGAGAACAGAATCCCCTCGCGAATATTATCGCCGGATACGGAACGCATACTTCCAGGGCAGAAACGCACCAGGCCTGGAAGAAGACAGCCGTTTCAAATCTCTCTTTCTATATAATCTTCATCCATGTGTGCGTACTCATGTCACATTAGCATGTGCACGGGATAAACACACCATGCAAGAAATTAAAAGGATGGCTCAAATGACATGGGAGGTAGCCGTGCGCCCAGCACACAAACCTGAGCGACCGCTCAGAGAGTTCAACGGTACGCCCCTTGACAGTTCAGCATCAGAATTAGGCTATGGGTCCCTATCAGAAGAGTCAACGGACTCAGGCCCCACACAACGCCGCTCTTTACAAAGCCACCACCAGGGTGAGTGGATGAGCGGGCAGAACCCAACAAGGCCCCAGGGTCATCATACAGATGACCACAGCAGGCCAAGTCACCAAAACCCACAAGGTGAGCAGGCCTATGCTAAGAAACCTAGCTGGCGACAGCGTCGCTACCCTCGCTCTAACAAGAAACAAGGCAAATGCTTCGACCGCGGTACACAAGCTTTAACCCATGGTAAGGAAAGTGACTGTTCGAGACAAGCCACGCTCCAAAGGGGGGATGGTCAGTCAGAAGCACCCCCACTCCGAAAGGGGGGTGGAAAGTCAGTAACAGTTTAACTTAACCCAGCCACCTTGTCTATGCCTCAAACTCCTCCTAACTTTCATGAAGAGTAGGCTTGCTAACCCATGCAACTAACACTCTTCCCTTCTTCAATTTTTTGACCTACATGAGATGTGTTTTATCTGTTATGTTTGAATGTTTGAAATGTTATGACCTAGTTTAGACAGCTAGATTATCATCTGCCCAAATGCCTAAAGCCTTAGAATTTTTGTGCCCAGTGCCTATGCGTTTGAACTTTTACCTTCATCAGGACTGAAGGACCCTGAAGGACTATGACGTGTGGACTGTACAGCTTCTGTGCTCTTAGGGATATGACTTGGTCCCATCCCTAAGACCAAAGGGGGGATATGTAGGTACAATCACAAAGAGACTACACTACCCATGGTTCCCCTGGCCACACCTCAGGTGATAAGCCCTTCTCACATTTCACACCCTTCCTTCAAAACTCCTGGCGCGCTACAGCTCCTGGTCTCTGTCGGTAGATCTTTGGGTCACACAGACGTAAAGAGGCACCCTCTCTCTCTGTCTCGCTGGCCAGGCAAATGGCAGCAGACCTGGGGAGACACTCTCCCTCTACTGCAGGCCATCGGGCCTAGCAGACCACAAAGGAACTCGTCAACATGCGCAGCTAAGTAGACAACAATGGACCAGAAGGTCAGAAGTACTTTAACTCGAGTACGTTTTACTGGAAAGGCGACCGGATTCCCTTTCCCCAGTTCTATAGCCGCGATTACAGGGCGACCGGATTCCCCTTTTAGGCTACATTTGTTGAGTTTGATGAAACAAACTACTCCTAATCCACAGGATTCCCAGCATGACGCTGAGGGAGTATAGTTTCTGTAAATGTCTAATGCGTGACGAACCATAGTAGGAAACCTCTTAATCGAGCACTCGGTTCCCAGCTATAAGCTGAGAGAGAATTCTCCTACGGCAGTCAAAAGGACTCTTCTTCACTCGGATCACCGCCAATCAACGACTGAACAGTGGCGACGACCTCGCCACGGACCCTCCAACACCCAAGGGAGGACTGGAGCAACTCCACCCGAGACAAAGGGGACTGGAGCAACTCCACCCGAGACAAAGGGGACTGGAGCAACTCCACCTGAGACAAAGGACACGCTCAAGCAACACTGGCGTAAGGCACTTGGGCAGAGTTAGAATATTGCTTAGCACAGCAAGAATGTTTAAACTTATGTCTGATGTAAACATGCACACTGTTTTCATATAGACTTTGAGTTGACCATTTGTTATGTTCTTTTATTTGCTACTTTGATAGACAGATCATGCATGCTCTCTCTCTCTCCCCCTTCTTACTAACCCGGATCTAATGCCCTGCATTGATATCTGGTTAAGGGGAATGTTTAGCTAACAATAGCCTAGCCTATTGTTTCAAAGCGATTTAATCATGTGCCACGTGCACAACCCCCCGCTTCTCCTGTGATCTGGCCAAAAGGCCTATCTCACATACCAAATGGGGGGTGGGGAGCCGTGACCCCCTCCTTATCTCTCCTCTCTCTCACTCACACACACACACCACCTTATTGCCTTGCATAGACACACACACACACACACACACACACACACACACACACACACACACACACACACACACACACACACATCACTACCTGTAGGATTAGTTCACACCTGTAGTTTGTTAGTTAATAAACTATACCTTTTTGAAATAAACTGTGTCTTGTCTGTTACTGCAACAAATACTCTGAGAGCCACTGCCAAGAAAGATCCTCACTCACCTTCAAGACTAATGAGACTGATATGAGACTGATCAACTAAGACCAATTAATTATTACCAACCCATTTATTTGTAGGATGCGCCGCGTAAAAGTGGTTATCCCTACAGTGTGCTCACATTGGAACATTTTCATCCACTCAGCTAATTACTTACAGACATAGTTGTACTTTACGTAACACTCCTGTCCTAGCCCTCCTTTGCCCTCTGGCCCCCTGGACCTGGGCAGAGTTGGCCCATTCGCTAATTGAGCCCTGCTCATTGGGAAAGCGCATAAGGAG
>CM050202.1:6228773-6233773 GCA_027475355.1 Coilia nasus
GGGACAAAGCACTCTGAAACCAAAGCATACATATTTAAACAGGCTTACAGGAATTGAGGAATCTGCTCCTGTCCCAGGACTCTTTCTTTGTGCAGGGAACAAGACAAGCAGATTTATTATCCTTCCATTGCCCGCTCATGGCACACACACCCACACACACATACACACACACACACACACACACACAATCACACACACCACACACCCACACACACACACACACAAAATCACACACACACACACCCACACACACAATCACACACACACACACACACACACACACACACACACACACACACACACACACACACACACACACACACAGGCTCTGCAGCTCCCAACCCTCTGCGTCTCCCCCCTTAACCCCTCTGCTCTTGCATTCAGCAGTGTTTGTTCTCTCGTCTCGGAGAGCGCCACAGGAATCAGTGGCATTTTAAAAAGTCCCGTCTGAATCCTCTTTGTGCACAGTCATAGACCACCATGCCCAGAGTCTGCAGGCCTCACTTCCCTGCTGGACCCATCTTGGAGAAGGAAATCGATGGATGGTGGGGAAAAAAAGAATAAACTTTAAATACAGTTTGTGCCCATTGCTTAAACACATTTTGCAAAACTTGGCTTGCTGTGCCAAAACTCTACACCCAAGCACATAGGACACAACACTTGGAAATAATCAAACTCTGCAATCAAAACCTAACAATCCTTTGCCAAAATGTCAGTCTCATGACAAAATTGCACACACTTGTATCTTATGAATGTGTACTTTATAAAAAACACTGTTTTTTGTATTTTACAGTTTTTGCCCACTGCTTGAACGCAATAGACATATGCTTAAACCAAAGTAACATAACTTGAAGTTGTGTTACCATGCCTTACACACAGTGTAGCCATACCTTAAACAAAAGCGCTGCTTTACACTTTAGTTGCAATTCTGCAACACACTTGCTCCGTTTTGCAAAACACTTGCTCCTGCACCCTACACACTATTTCATACATAAGACACTTCGTTCAAAAATGAAATACAGATGTATCATTGGCAAAACACATCTATTCAAAATACAAAAAACAGTGTTTTATAAAAAGTAGACTAGTGTGTTGCTGCTGATGTGACAGTGTTTTTATAAGATGCAAGTGTGTGCAATTTTGTCATCAGAGTGACATTTTGACAAAGGATTGTTAGGTTTTGATTGCAGAGTTTCAATTACACATAGATGTGAACAGTTTATTTCCAAGTGTTGTGTCCTATGTGCTTAGGTGTAGAGTTTTGGCACAGCAAGCCAAATTTTGCAAAATGTGTTTAAGCAATGGACAAAAACTGTAAATATATGTGTTTTGCCAATGATACATCTGTATTTCATTTTTGAACGAAGTGTCTTATGTATGAAATAATGTGTAGTGTGCAGGAGCAAGTGTTTTGCAAAAAGGAGCAAGTGTGTTGCAGAATTGCAACTGAAGTGTAAAGCAGCGCTTTTGTTTAAGATAGGGTTACACTGTGTTTAAGGCATGGTAACACAACTTCAAGTCATGTTACTTTGGTTTAGGCATATGTCTATAGTGTTCAAGCAGTAGGCAAAAACTGTAATAAAGTTGGGGTCAAGTATGCATGTTCCCTGGCTTAGCACAGACACAGACCACCGAGAGCATCACTGAAAATACCGACAAAGACACCATCCATGTCATCCATTCTCTGCCCATCAGCAAAGAGAACACATACAGTTAATACCACATTTACTTTCTGCTTGAAAGGTTTTCAGTGCTTTCAATATGACACAAAAAAGGAATTCTTCCTGTCCTTGCTCTGCTTAGCTGACAAAACACATCAGTGAATCTTTCAGTGAACCAAGCACACACACACACACACACACACACACACACACTCACACACACAGCTAATACAGAGCATTATAGCATCACAGTCTTCAGTCCATTGTGCTGAGAGCAGGAGGTGGATGTGCAAAGGGGCTATGATGTGCAAAGAGGCCTTGAGAGCCTTGATGTCTGCATGTGTGTGCGAGTGTGTGTGTGTGTGTGTGTGTGTGTGTGTGTGTGTGTGTGTGTGTGTGTGTGTGTGTGTGTGTGTGTGTGTGTGTGTGAGAAAGAGAGAGTGGGTGTTTCTGTGTGTGTATGTGGGTGTGTGTGTGTGTGTGTGTGGGTGGGTGGATATGTGGGGGGGCTGTGCTAATAACACCTGGTGGAGGGGGGGGGGGGGGGGGGGTGCAGTGCTCGCACAGATGGTGGGGGCATCTCTACTGTAGCTGTGAACCACTTTAAATAAGATCTCCCAGATGTGCTGAGGATTCACCACAGTCACCACCGGCACTGTTTCAAGTTCAAATGTATAATAATAATAACAATAATAATAATAATAATAATAATAATAATATTAATAATAATAATCATCTTTACTTGTATAGTACATTTCATACAAAGGATGTAGCTGAAAGTGCTTCAACATTTTGGCCAAGGAACACAGGACAGACATACACATGGTAAGCCTTGTTATAGTCCAGTAGCACCAGAGAAGTCCACCAGGGAGCTGTTGGGAGCTGTTGATTTCATACGAAATCTACCGTACCTCTTATTACAAAACTGTGTGCGGGATTTGTTAGAGTTAGGATTAGAAGAAGTTCCAGACCAATATCCTTACATCTACTGGTATCAAACAAGTCTCCGGACCACAATCAGGTTGTCCAGAATGTACCATCTGCCACGTCAATAGCACAACACATAAAGTTCCGTACCAGTAACTTGCACCTTATTGGTCCGGTAGTGTGCCGTGTAAATAGTGACCAGCTGCTGGTTCGGAATTCCGAACCCATAGCCACTGCTTAAGACATAATACAAGACAAGACATAGTAAATAGGAATATGTACAGCTAAGTTGTAAGCAACTGGACTTCTTTTTGGAGCTTGAAGACATTTCCCCTTTAAACCAAAAGGCTTCTGAAAGGAAACATCTTTAAGCTCCAAAAAGAAGTCCAGTTGCTCACAACACAGCTGCTTTGACTACCACTACCTGGATGAATGATAATCTACACAGACATCTCACAATTTGAAAGTGCCTGTATAATGTGTAAGTTGGTCTGTACAGTAATTCAAGCTGGTCTGTAGTGCAATGGTGAAGAATGAGCGTCAGGAAGGCAATATCAGTTTGCCCCACACGCTGACATAATCTCAGATGCCTACGTGACAAGCTGTCCCTGTGCTATATCAAGGCCCACACAGTGGCAGCAGAGGGGCAGCATTTAAAAAAAATATCAATCAAGAATCAATACTTCGTTTTCTTGTCACAGATGAAGAAGGAAGCCTATTCCTAGATTTTGGTGCGAACTATAGATCAACTTAATGCATACAAATGAAATAACCAATGTCTCTTTTGGTCAAGAATACCACAGGTATCTGATTCTTTTGAAAGAAAAAGATTAAGAGATGGCGAGAAATAAATGAGCTGTTATTACATGACCTCAGAGGGCAGATGACTGAGACCCTGATTGGGTTTAGGACCTAGGCCACATTGATTCCAAAGCCCTTTTCACATTGGCACTGTAATGAATGTGGTGCACTCCACTTTGGATGCTAGGTAACTGAGATTCTATTATTTTCAAAACAACACCACGTACCAGCAGATCTGTTTTGTCGGCATTATTTACAGTTTTTTTTCCAGTCTCTTTAGTACATTTCTCGAATCATCCTTGACATTTGCAAAACAGTAGCTGCATTTCTCAAAACAATTTTTACAAATAACAAAACACCATGTTTTACCTGCAAAAGCCAGTCTCTTGCTCAGAAGCCTTAGTTCATCTTTAAAAAGTAAGTATCTGTGTCAATGAACAGGTGAATTCTATCAGAACAACAAGCCCATGTGTCACTGTGTATGGATATGACAGTCAAATTGCTTAGTCATGTTGTCGTTATAACAATGTACTCTGGAGGGATATTCTGATGTAAACCATGGCTAAACTTAAGTTTTGATGACAATTATTGTAAATTGTATGTTACACTTTAGTGTATGTGGGATTGATTGCAAGAGAATGGACAAGATTGACATTTACACTATTGCTGTTTGTACTGTAGTTTGTTGACAGATCATGTCATTGCGATGCAGAAAAGAAAAGACAGCACTGCATAATACAACGGAAAAAAAAAAACAAAAGTAGAAATGTGAACATAGAACAATTTTCTTAGGAAAAACTGTACATGCAGTGCTGCAATTTATCAATTCATGACAGATTTAGAAAATAAGTCTAATGGAAATATATAGAAATATGCTTGACATATTTTAAAAAACATGTTTAACCATTTTGCAAGTAAAGGCTTGTGCGATGAACTAATGCCTAAATGTTGTGGGGGTGACACTATTCAACAGAGACCCATTATAATGGCAATGGACAATTATAATGACATAAGCAATTGATAGTGTAGGACACAGCAGTACATCGTTTGCATGGATGTACCAAAGCATTTGCTACTTGTTCAAAGAAATGATAACTGCTTTTTTGATGTGCACTAGTCACAGAATGATGTGAAGATTAAACAAGTAGTTTTGAGAATTTCAATTCTGATCTGAGAAGTCTGAGAGTGTGACTAAGACTGAGTGACTGAGAAAAACTGTAATTCAGTAAATCTTGTTTTTGCTACAGTGGCAAGTAATCAAATCAGAGTGCTACACATGTGTGTCAGTGCTGGTGTACCGCTGACTTTATGTGGTTCTAATCCACCGGCAGCTCTGTAGGGGTGGCCCAGGGCAGAGTAAGCTGGAGTAGGCACACTGGAACACAGTGATACAGTGTCTTACACAAGGAGAAAGATCCAGGAGCTTTCACAGGCCTGCTGCTATCGCACCCATCCACCCGCAAGGGTTAGCTGTGTAAGCAGGCCAGAGCAAGATAGCATCAAACAAGCAGAGCCTCTGTCCACAGAGATGACAACACCAACTTCTGTCAGCCAGGAAAGACAGAAGAAAATGAGAGAGAGAGAGAGAGAGAGAGAGAGACGGACAGATAG
>CM050202.1:6238773-6256273 GCA_027475355.1 Coilia nasus
TAATACCGGGACTAAGTTGAATAAACGGCCCTGGCGTGTGATTACTGAGCCCTTAACAATGATTCAATGCTCCTCAATTCAAACAAGCACCTCAACCTGTAATACTGTAAGACATAGTATTAGGCACCTTATGCTTTAAAAATTACAACACCTGGGGAAACAGTGAACCCCAGGCTTGTCATTATCTCTGTGGTTAAAGAACGAAAACACGTTGGCAGGCAATTAAAGTCAATATGGTTAAATTTGTGAGTCTTTGGAAGCCTTTGGATATCCCCTCTCCCCCTGTTGCGGGTGCGGAGTGTGCAGCTGTAACAGCCCAGCGCGCCTGTGAATGGGCACAGACAGGTGTCGGGGGCTGATAGGCGAGTGAGCAGCAGCAGTGACAGTGGCAGCAGGAAGAAGCCTTTGCCACCACCGCCACAGAGAGTATGCAGATGTGACACACTCCATTCACAGTGACGGCACGACGTGCTGTGTTGTGAGGTGCAGTACGGTGCAGTACGGTGCGGTGCGGTGTGGTGCGGTGTGGATGCCAAATGGGCCGGCAGGGAGCGAGGCTCCAGATGAGGGGGTGTCGGTGTGCTCTCCGGGCTCTGTGCTTGCTTTGTGTCCTTCCCTTTTAAATGGAAAAAGCTTTCTATTTATAGGCCTTTCCAAAGGTGGCCTTGATGGTGTCTGGTTCGATATTCTCAGTGAAGATTCAGCATTAAGACTAAATGAAAAAAAAAAGAATAACTAGATGTACCGCAGTGTATTGAAATGTGGGAACTGTTGGTATGATGAGTGTGTGGTATAACAGTGTTGTGAGGTGAGAATTTGTGTGGAAATGATTTCCTGGAAGTGGGCATGAATGTGGGTTTTGAATGAATTACATTGTGTGTGTTTGAATAGTGTGTAGGAGTGATTTGTGAAAGGAATAGGCAAAATGAGTTTTTGTAGAATTACAGCGGCCCGCATAGGGCCAATTTTATGGCACGTGTTGTGCTTTTAGAGGTCTTTGTGTTGATCGTGCATGAGATAGGGCCACTTCTATGGCATGTGCTGTGCTTTTAGAGGTCTTTGTGTTGATCGTGTATGAGATATTTTATGCAGTTCCTACCTTCTTAGTCCAAAATATTGGCAATTCAAAATACCAATTTTTGCATTTACCCTTATCACTAGGTGGCGCTATGCTTCAAGTGAGTGTTTATGGGCTGGGCCAATACGCCTCTGTAACACTGACATACTAACACAAAATCGTTGTCTTGGGCAAAATTGTTGACGAATTATTTAACAAAAATAGTTTTTTGACACCTAGCTTCGCCAATAAACATCGCCCCCTATGACGAAATGTCGCAAAATTTAGTACACATGAAAAGAAAGCTGTTTAGAGATGGCATATCAACTTTGACCAAATTTGAGCAATTAAAAGCCAAGATATTGACTTTTGAAGAATTTTAAGCTACGTGTAAAATGTTCATTGACATGTAACTTCGAAACGGTTTATCTCAAGATAAATCCTTTGATAAATTTTTGTAAGCATTGTCTGTAGATGACATATACCAAATTTGGTGAGATTCACATGAACGGCCTATGACGAGTTTGTTCAAATTCGTTTTCGCGATGATAAAATTTCACGGAAATTGTTTTCGTTGGAAGTGGGCGTTGACCAGTGCTTTCAATGTGTGATGGTCAATAGATTTCATGATAAAAAAAAAGTTGTTGTAAACATTAGCATTCTCTAGATAATAGGCAAAATGACATTTTCTACAATTACAGCGCCCCCTATGGACCAAATTGTATGGCATGTGCTGTGATGTTAGACGTCTTTGTGGTGATCATGCATGACGTATTTTGTGCAGTTCCCACCTTCTCGGTCCAAGATATTAGCAACTCAAAATACCAATTTTTGCATTTACCCTAAACATCGCCCCCTATGACGAAATGTCACAAAATTTAGTACACATGAAAAGAAAGCTGTTTAGAGATGGCATGTCAACTTTGACCAAATTTGAGCAATTATTAGCCAAGATACGGCCATTTGAAGATTTTTAAGCTACTTGTTAAATGTTCATTGACGTGTAACTTCGGAACGGTTTACCTCAAGATAAATCCTTTGATAACTTTTTGTCAGCATTGGCTGTAGATGACATATACCAAATTTGGTGAGATTCACATGAACGGCCTATGACGAGTTCGTTCAGATTCGTTTTCGCAATATTAAAATTTCACGGAAATTGTTTTCGTTGGAAGTGGGCGTCGACCAGTGTTTTCAATGTGTGAGGGTCAATAGATTTCACGATAAAAAAAAAAAATGTTGTAAACGTAAGCATTGTCTAGATAATAGGCAAAATGACATTTTCTACAATTACAGCGCCCCCTATGGACCAAATTTTATGGCATGTTCTGTGGTGTTAGAGGTCTTTGTGGTGATCGTGCATGACGTATTTTGCGCAGTTCCCACCTTCTCTGTCCAAGATATTGGCAACTCAAAATCCCAATTTTTGCATTTACCCATATCACTAGGTGGCGCTATGCTTCAAGTGAGAGTTTATGGGCTGGGTCGATACGTCTCTGTAACACCGACATATCACAAAAATTTCATGTTGTTGGGTGAAACGTTCATTGAGTTATTCAGCAAAAACTTTTGCCGGTCTCCCTGGGGGACCAAAAGGCGTTATTCGCTCACAAATTTCTTGGGCTACATGCCTACAAACATTCATGTCTCCCAGAGTTTCAGTGTCCCGGGAATCGTTGACGAAAAATCGGTGAAAAAAAAAAAAAAGGGAAAAATTTTGCAGCAACTCCAATATGACCGCTTTCGCTAGCTTCGCTAGCGGCGGTCATAATAAAAGGAGGTAACGTTTAGATTATAAAGCTAGCTCTACAGGGAATGTAAGCACTTTTGAAAATTGTGTATAGATATAAATGACTGTGAACACTTGTTTTGAAGGTATATGCATATCCTGAATAATAGTGTTTTTCTTCACTAATACAAGCCTTAGTGCTAGACTTGCCAGTGCAACCTTTCTATTGAATTTGTATGCTACTGGAAAAGTTTGAGTTTGCCGATACCCCTGGGCTAAACTGAGGTCCAGATTCAGAGATGAAAAAAAATGAGGCTTTGGACCTCACACCCGTGTTTTACCCCAAAGTAAAAATGCACCTTTTGATACTCAGTAAGCAATAAGGGTTAAGTGAATGTAACTGGAATGCACATGCAGGGCCATTCTAAGGGTACAAACATGGGGGCAGGGCTTGTTTCAGTATTCCCTCAGATCTAAGTAGATGTTAGTAGTGCTTTCAGCCTCGAAACTCCCTTTTTTGCTTCTGGTTGGTTGAACTAGCATAATAGATGTGGTTCTCGTCACGGGTGTCTTTGGAAGAGCCAGACCAGGCAGGTAGGCATGCCTGAGGCAAAGACCAGCGAGTGCACACTACAGACCCTTACAAGACCACCATCACAACTCTAGTGCATGGATACTCTTATCTGATCTCTTCAGACTACCCTTACAGAGAAAAACATGGAGTTTTGGTGCATGATAACTCTAAAAACGCAGCCTGTTTTTAATGCCAATAAAAAACTGATCTCTTCAGACTACCCTTACAGAGAAAAACATGGAGTTTTGGTGCGTGATAACTATAAAAACGCAGCCTGTTGTTAATGCCAATACAATACTGATCTCAATTCAGACTACCCTTACAAAGAAAAACATGGAGTATTGGTGCGTGATAACTCTAAAAACGCAGCCTGTTGTTAATGCCAATAAAAACTGCAGCAGTGAATAGTATAAGGAAGACTTTCCTGTGAGGACTGTGTGTGTAGGTACAGAGCAATTTTCTAAGTCATAATTTATGCTCATGAAAACTGAAAATGCTGATACACTCACTTACCAGCAGAGCTGTGCCCACTTAGGTGCTTTATTATACTGCTAGATACACACAGAAAGAAGCTATTTATTAAATTCAACTGGACACAGCAATTTTATGTTTTTACAAGATAAGATTAATTTCTATTTTACCATAAATATGGATTGATGCTGTAAATTTGATGATAGTAAACCAGGATACCTCCAAAGGTAGAAAAAGAGGGGCACTACATCACATTATATACCCACTCTGGCGGAGTTTTATAACCCAAGGTCAAATTATAAGATGGCCGCAGGGTTTCAGGTGAATTTTTAATGCGGAGGTAGAGGCAGCTGTGAGCTCTTGAGATGCTTCAAAGCAAATTCACTGATCAAGGGTGTCTAAACTGGCTGTGACATGTTGGAAGAATGACCACATTTATAAACTTTATCATCCTAAAGTGTAATATTTTATGTCAGGCAAAATATCGACTATAAAGAACCCACATGAGTGATGGCGCAAGTGAGCCCAAAAAATGAGGGATCACTCCCCACCCATAGCGTAGTTTTGTAACTGCAGATGTAAAGTCACATAAGGACAGCACAACCTCGCATTCATCTCTCACAAGAATGATAACCTTGCACTTATTTGGTCAATGAAAGACCATTTATTTATCAGGGACATCTACTCAAGCCACTGAGGCACAAAACACTGAGACAGAATTATTCAACGTTTTTATGGTCTTCTGGGCCAGTTGGATGCCATCATCCATGGACTGCAAATGGCCTCTGCGAACTGCCTCTGTTCTGGGTCCCTTGCCACTGCCGTTTCTCTGGATTCAGAGGTAAATACGCTGCACACAACATCATACGTATTCTCTTTTAGTGCTTAGTGCACACTCTACTAACTCTACTCTTGACTAGCTAAGCAGGTCAACCAAAAGCGATAGGGGATTCCCATTGGGAGATCTTTGTGTGTTTGTGCGCAATAGTAAGATTATATTTTCCCTTTACTACCACAACCTTTTTTTTTTTTTTTGGTGGCCTCTGCCGACTTACTGACAGAGCCTCAGAATCAGAGGAGATGGAAAGCTGAATTTAATAAATGGATGCGCTCATGTTCAGAGGATGGCTGCCTATCAGAAACACGTTAGACCAGTCAGGCTCTGGTCTGTCTTGAAAACACTAATGGAAGTTGATACGGCCACTTCAACATAAAAAGTGAATTTGGGCGAGTAATTCCAGTGAATCATCTCGAAATCACGGCCTCCCTACTTGCCTCGCATGCCAAAATGCACTGCTACAGTCACCTACACATACCTCTCTTCCAAAAACGAAGAAATGAAAAAGCATAGGAAAAAAAAGCCCACCACAGTCCTACTTTTTACCCAGTTCACGGTGAAACAACATCCATTAAAAAGTAACTGTTATGGCAGTTAATAAATGAACAGGTACACCCAGCTGAGACCGATAACGTATTAATGGAAACTCATACGCGAGTGGCATTGCTGAGACTGTAACTTCCAGATGTGCCTCAGATTCTAGCCGTAACTGGGCCGCACCCAGCAGCCTCTGCTGAAGACTGCCAGCACGGTGGTGGCTCTGGATACTGGTGAGCGGACATGACAGCAGCGATGTGCAAATCAAATGCGCCCATGAAAAATGAAAAAGGGCCTCTCAAGATACCACCGCTGTCCCTTCAGCCATGAAGACAACTCCAGCTCACCACAGCTTTCAAAAATAGCTCTCCACCTGAACTGGTTGACAGGCAGCATAGGTTAGTACTATAGGCGTCACACAATAAAACAGCTCTGGGTACATTTCTATATTGCCTGAAAAAAGAAATCATTGTGCATTTGGTTTTTATTTTTATTTTAAATGTGTATATTTTTTTGCTATTTTACAATTTGTTTTTTTTTTGGGGGGGGGGGGGTCTGTCAATATTAAAGGGTGAGATTTTTAACATTTTTTAAAAGAATGCATTCTACAACAATGTTAGATTTCAAGATGATTCATGGGAATTACAAATTCACTTCATATGTTGAAATGGCCATGTTAATGTGCATTAGCGTATTCAAGACAGACCGGAGCCTAACAGAGGCAGTCCCCATTAAAGAATGCTTTCTACAACAACGTTAGCTACCAGTCCACATGACATTCTATGGCGGAACATCCTTGAGAGTCTTTATCTGTCCAACATTCCTGTTACATCATGGTTGTGTCAGTGCATCCTCAAGGCAGAATGAATTCAGGCAGAGTGAAGGCAGAATGAACAGTACCATCGCCATGGGTCTGATTTCCACTCAGCGCAGACAGATGAAGTTAATGTATCTTCTACTAGCAGTATCAGCCACTTTGGATAAGTAAAAAAAAATGTAGATGTAAAAAAAATGGTGCATTTACTCTCATTTGCAGGATTTCATATAGTGTAAAATTTTTCCGTTCATTTTGGAATGCTATTGTAAATGGCTGCCTCTTTCTGTAATTATCATGCCACACATGGCCATGATAAAAAAAAGATTATTCTCTCTCTCTTTCTCGTGCTCTCTTTCTTTCTCTCTCTCTCTCACTCTCTTGTTCTCCCTCTCTCTCGGTCTCTTTCTCTACTAAAGCCTTTGAGAGTAACATCCTTTCAAACAACCCAAGGGCCTTGAAAGGAATGCTTTCTCCATTTAGGGAACATTTTGTGTGCAATCGCTCAATAGATATATTTGTGGAGTGGGGTCCATAAGAGTAAAAAAAAAAGAGGAAAGAAAGAAAAATAAAGTAAAGAACCTCCCTTCGGGCCTAGAAGTCTTAACAGTGTTATAAATTGTCTGGAGGTCTGGGTTGTGAATATGTTTTTCTCCCCGAAGCCTCTGGTTTGCTGCAGCTGTAGTCAACAATCACGAGGAAACACTGCATAACTGAGATTTGTGACACACGATTGCTGCAGAACAGATGATCGGTGCACGGTTGTTCGAACAGCCAGGCAGTGTTTTCACTAAGCCCTGAACGACAGCACGGAGTTACAGTATTCACATTCAAAGACAGACAGACAAAGACATGTTTTATCCAGCTCATTAGACAGGAACTCCACTTCGAAGAAAAGTGAGAAAATATGCTATCTACAGCACTAGGACTTGAATAGCTACCCTTGTGTACTGGTTGCTCGCTGAAATGGAGCACCTGTGAGTGAAAAAAATCTTTTTAAAAAGGCTCTCCCAGGGAAGTTTTGTAAACCAAAGTAACAAAAATAGGCTGAGAGAGACATTTCCAAATGAAACAACAACATCTCTACAAGCTGTAGTTTTTAATGGTGGTTACTTTCAAACTGCCAGTGTTGGCTGTTTGTTGGCACACCTGCTCTCCAGTTACCCAGTGGCATGACGCGTAATGATGCATTTTGCACCAAAAATGAAAGTAATACTCAGTTAAAAATGATGGGTCTAATTTCTGTTTTTCGATGTATGCCTACTCAACCTGTATACAAGAGCTGTGAAAAAATTCTTACATTAGATACAGTACATTATATTACTGGTTTATTACTGTATGATTAACACAAATTTAAATCAATCATAACAATATGTACATTACAAACAACAACTCCTTGTTAGATATATTTTACCCTATTACTACCCAATTGTCAATAAGTTAATACTTTACTTGTAAATAAATGCTTTAATTGCAGTCTTACACAAACACCGTAATTTGAGGTGTGACTGAATGAGTAGGACAATATCAATATTTTACATATGGTCACTAATACGTTATTTATTGATTTACTAAACTTGCTAGCGGGACACAGAGCCACACATCACTTTGTTATTATACTACTCTTGCTACAGTCCTATTTTACAGTCTACCACACTTTTACATTTTAATGTAATTTATGCACTATTACAGTTCATTTAGTTATCTCCAACAGCCACATTAGGCTTCTGAACGCAGTCTTAGGCTGTGCTGGTGCCATAAGTCACCTTGCCACCAAAACCCAGCCTGGCCAGAGCAGAGCGCTCCTCTGCCATGACTGTAAGCATAATTAATCGAGAAGCATGGAGAGTCTCATTCGCCTCGTTCTGGCCCATTAGAGATAGGATGGTCATTGGCCCCGGCTGCAGTCCATGGCGGCACTGTGCGCCTAGCCCCGTAGAAGTGGCCTGGCTCCCACAGTGCAGTTGTTGGTGATGGTGGTTGTGTGTGTGTGTGTTTGTGTGGGGTGGGGGGGGGTGGGGGTGGGGGGGGTTGATGGGCTGCTTAACGAGGTCCTGGCCCCCCTACT
The DNA here is from genome assembly GCA_027475355.1 of Coilia nasus. Taxonomy (NCBI): domain Eukaryota; kingdom Metazoa; phylum Chordata; class Actinopteri; order Clupeiformes; family Engraulidae; genus Coilia; species Coilia nasus. The sequence continues at coordinate 6,246,862 of CM050202.1, forward strand.
ATGGGGAAGAATGGTGGTGACTAAACTAAATAGCCTCTGTGGGCCTAATCTGAAGCAGGCATCTATGGGAGACACAGGCAGATTGAGGGGGGCCCAAGTGCCACTGTGGAGGTGGACAGATGAGCCTCTTGGCTCAAGGTCCTGCCCTGTGAATGGGAGAGGGAGACACTCATCAGGCAGAGCACGGTCTTTAGATCCAGCCTGTGTGAGGGTGGCTCTTCAGACAGGTCTTTTTACCCTTGAGATAGCCACTGGACCAGTAAAGGTAATTTGGTATAAGCATTATTAAATACGATTTGGTTATAAACAAGATTATCAATATGATATAAACATGATTGGCATAAATGTAAATGAGAGAAGTGTGCACTCTTAGCAGGTGAGTATAATGTATGTTTTATTTTGATATGCTTAATCTGCTTAAAGCAAAAGATACTGTTAAAAATCTTGGTGTCTTTATTGACAGTGAACTAACATTCAACAGTCACATGAAAGCAATCACTAAATCTGCATTCTATCACCTAAAAAACATTGCTAAACTCAGAGGTCTTATGTCAAATCAAGATCTAGAAAAACTTGTACATGCCTTTATTTCCAGTAGGGTTGATTACTGTAATGGTCTTTTCACAGGCCTTCCTAAAAAGACCATCAAACAGCTTCAACTGATCCAAAATGCAGCAGCAAGGGTTCTTACAAGAACAAAAAGATCTGACCACATTACTCCAGTTTTAAGGTCCCTGCACTGGCTCCCAGTAAGTTATAGAATTGACTTTAAGGCATTGCTTCTTGTGTTTAAATCACTAAATGGGATGGGACCCAATTACCTATTGGATATGTTTCAGTTATACGCAACAACTAGGTCTCTGAGATCACTTCATAAAAACTTGTTGGAAGAACCTGCTGTTAGAACAAAATGTGGTGAAGCAGCTTTCAGCTGCTATGCATTAAAGCTCTGGAACCGACTTCCAGAAGACATTAAAAATGCTCCTACTGTTGGCAGTTTCAAGTCTAGACTTAAGACCAAACTGTTTTCAGATGCTTTCTGTTAATGATTTTTACTAAATTTATTTTTATTTTCTATGTGTTTTTTTATGCTTATATCTTTTATGCTTTTACACTTACTTTATCTTTATCTTTTATGCCTTTATATATTGTCCTTTGCTTTTATTTTTGTGAAACACATTGAATTGCCGTTGTGTATGAAATGCGCTGTACAAATAAACTTGCCTTGCCTTGATATGGGAAACATACACTAAGTGCATTATATAGTAATATAAAATCATACTAAAAAGGGAGGAAGTCCAGTCGTCATGACCAGGAAGCCTTTTGTAAGCCATATTTGTCATGCACTATTACAGTACTTCATCTCTTAACTTCGGACAACTTTGGACGGCTCGAGCCATCACATAATTTTTGGAGCTAATTTTCGGAACCGCAACATTTATGTCACTCAGGTACAAAGTAAAAGGCAATTTAAAAAAACGTTGAGCTAATTTGATTGGAAGTACACACATTAACAATGGATATCTATATTTGTTTTTTTTTTTCATTAATAAAGTCATTCAGTAGAAATCCTATTTCCATTCTGCAGCCTGATGGCATACATTTGCAAAGTGCTCTAGGCAAGGATTTCACATATAAAAGCTCAGAGCTCATTCAATATATAATGATTAAAATGATTTGATTGACAGAACAAAGGCTTTAAAATGCTTGTCCTTTCAAGGTACATTGAATGTTGTCACACCTACACAATGTCTTTTGTTTTACACATTTGAAAAGTCATTTCCTTCAGATAATGCACTGCATGCCTGGGGGCTTTATGGACAAATAATAGACCTGGGTCTAAGCGATTCCTGCTATTCACTTCTACCATACACCAGAAAAGTCTGACATGTATGCTGTTAAATCTACTAATGAAGTGCAGCATGTGTTTCCAATGATTCAAAACCCAAAGACAATAAACAATGTTAATGTTTTTGTCTGCAACAGTATGTCATACATAATGCAAAATAATTAGTTGTGGTAATGAAGTCTTTCTGACCAGACCCAGATTCCACTAGAACTTGAAAGAGCATCAAGTCAATATTACACCAACTTACCTGAAAATGCAGACTACAGACTGAGCTATAAAAAATGGCCTTGCAGGTGGAATGCAATCTTCTGCCTAAAACGAGGTTGGCAGGGAATCTGGAAGGACTGGAAGATGTGGTGCCAGGATTCTGAGACTGAGAGTTATTCCCCAGAGAACAGTTTGCTGGAAAACACTACTTTATCAGACTGGCATATTGTCCAAATGTACCTGACCACGAGCTGGCAAACTTTTCCAGCATCAGCATACAGTAGCTGCTGCATACCTAGCAATATTGGCGTCTTCAGTGATGGTTTAGCAAGGCAAGAGGAAGTCTTCGATGCAAAATATGAGAGAAAAAATGTAACTGTATCTATGTCACAATTTACTTTCAATATACTGTGAAGAATTTCTGTTTGGCTAAAATGTTATTGGTTTGTAACGAGTTGTTATAAATTCATGGCTAAGGGAAAATCGCAGCATGGAAGGGGAGACCACAATTGGCTGCAATAATCAAAAGTAAATAATCCATACTGTTAATGAAGGTGTGGGTTATGGTAACTGAGGTAAAATGCAGTTAGTGTAAATGAAAGACTGAGGAAACAAAAAAGGTGTACAGTGGAGGTACAGTACTTTACTAGGAGGTAATTCTATTCAAGTACATTTTTACAGAAAACAAGAAACTTTGGTACAAAATAGAAACCAACAGCTTATGCTAACTGATGGAGACACAGATAACTGTAAGTTATAGGAATAAAGTTTTTTTTTTTATACCAAACAATGTCAGGTGTGTGGTTGATTTTGTGGTATTTGTATTTCTTAGGGTGAAATTTTAATTTATAATGTAAAATGTGTTTAAAACTGTACCTAAATGGCAGACACGGTCAAACCGCATCTTTTACGGTAAAAATTTGGCAACTCAGCTGCCGTTTTTTACCGTTAAAATAATGGACGTGCTTTTACCGTATTTTTTTACGGTGAAATTCTGGCAGCTCAGCTACAATACTGTTAATGAAGGTGTGGGTTATGGTAACCGAGGTAAAATGCAGTCAGTGTAAATGAAAGACTGAGGAAAGAACAAAGGTGTACAGTGGTCCCTCGCTATAACGCAGTTCACTTTTCGCGGCCTCGCTGTTTCGCAGATTTTTTTTTAGTGCATGCTTTTTTTTTTTACAGCGCATTGTGTTCTGCACCTTGATTGGCTAAGGGACTGTAGAACATTGCCAATCAATCTCCTGTACAGTACAGAATGCGCTCAGCTTGTAAAATTTACATAAATCTTCCATCGCTAGCGGTGTGACTCTGAAGTGCTGTATGTTTGCAAGTTTGAACTTTGAGAGTAGAAGAGAGAGAAATGTGAGAAAATGTCAATGTCTGTCTGAGAAAAGTGTATAAAGTGTGTAGTGAGGGGTTTTACAGCCTTAAAACATCTAGAATAATTGTAAAAAAAATAAAGCTGACTACTTCGCGGATTTTGCCTATCGCGGGTTATTTTTAGAACGTAACTCCCGCGAATAACAAGGGACCACTGTAGTGTAGTCAGAGTAATGTGTAAGCCTGATCAAACAAAACAAAAGCACAGCTGTAGAGGTGGTATCCCAAAAACAGGTACTGGTGGACAAGATGAAAGGCAGCCATCCCAGGCCTGGAGAGCACCCCCTTTTTTTAATGATCCCCAAATCAGGAGGTGGTTAGGACCAGATTCCACCCACCAGCAACACTCCTAAAGCCTAAAACATGAAGTGGAAGACAGGACAGAGAAGAGCCAGACCACAGGCAACACTAGCAACCAGGCAGCGTCATGACAGGACAAATATTTACTCAGTGATATTATTAGAGCCTGTGTAACAAGAGCAGATGGTAAAAAACACTAACTTGTTCATACAGTATGTAAATGAAAATACTAACTACACAAATGTAGACCTCAACTCTGATACAGCCCAACTCCAGTCATAATCCATCTCACTGCGCAATCTATCCTGGATATAAAGACAAGCCCTTACATCTACAGCATGGGAGTATTTTATGTCCGATATATTATCAAAAATGCCTTGCCCATGTTAGAATTGCTCTCAGGCTACTTAGCACCAATGTCTGTCAACCATGCAGGTGGCATGGCATAGTATTCTCCAGAAACATTTCTCTTGAGAAGGTCAAGTCATGTTTTGCCTCTCAAGGGTGTCAATCAGATGTGAATGTTAATGAATGTAAATGCATAGGTAAGAGCTTGGGGGCTTGCATACCGGATACCAAGTATGGGTTAAATCTGCATTGAGCCAGGTAGATCTGAAAAAAGCCAATTATGTATAAACAATCTCTGTCCACACTATATGTGTTGACCTGTTTACCTTACATTCAAGCAACCACATCAAAATTCTGGAATGACAACGTTTTTGTTGTGACAAGCATGCCTTATTGTGTCTAAAATGCTCAATTTCTCCTGTCCACACTTCAGTGCAGATCTCATAAAAGCAGTTTGGGAAAGTGTCATCTTCAATGGTAGAAAACACTGTTTTAGTGTGGACAGAAGGGCTAAACAGTACCTTAACAGTAACCGTATGGTACAGTGTACGTACATAATGTCATATATGGTTACACCATTGACTGTATAGTCAATGGGTTACACACTTTGTTACACTGTACATAATTGTTGTCATAGGAACCGTAAAATAAAGTGGAAGGTACATTACAGTGTAAATACCGTACGTAAAGTTACGCGTTTGCGTGTTTGTTACACTGTGCTTTATGATGTAGATACACTGTAACAGGAACAGCAAAGTAAAAAAGTAACCTAAAAGAGTGCAGAGGAAGAGAAAAGGAAAGTGCGGGAGCTAACAAGAAGGAGGAGGAGGAGACGGAGGAGTGCTACTGGGTAGAAATAGAGCGACGGATGACAGGACCCGGGTCAGGGCCGGGGCAGATAATGACGGTGTCAGGGGTGACTATTAATGTCGACATCTCTCCTTTCTTATTTTTTATCCTCCCTGACGTTATTCTCTTCTTCTTTTGCCCTGGGCCATTGTCTTCCGAGGTCAGGCAAATGAAGAAAAATCTCGTCTCCCGGTGACATATGCAGACGGGTGTGAGATGAAGGGTGAATTATAAATCACACTGCTGATAATGAGACACTGGCTGCACCCTTTCATACCCCTCCACCACCTCCACCATCATCCCCTCATCTGCCCACACACCCCACCCAGACACACACACACACACACACCACCACCACCATTACCACACACATACACACACCCCCAGACACACACACACACACACCATTACCATTACCACACACATACACAAACCCCCAGACACACACACACCACCATTACCATTACCACACACACACACACACACACACACGCCATCACCACTATCAAGGACCAAAATGGCCATGGCCTCAAGGGAGTAGAGTGTAAGGGAAAGCAGGCCTCAAGAAGATAAGGAAACGAAAACCGTAAGTCACACTCTCGGAAAAAAAAAACGAAAAAAAAAAAACAGCATCGGCCACTAGAATGTTCACAGGGGACATAAAAGGGCCAGGCGAATGCTCTCTCCCCAGAGATAAGGCCTGCTGGTGAGCACAGGCTTTTGTAGGAATTACGATGCACTGAACAAAAAGAAAAGTGTTAACCTTTTTTTTCTGTCCGCCATTTTCTTCCACTTCTTTTCTTCCTCTTGGCTGTTTTGATCAGATAGAAAATAATGGGAGAAGAGCCAAAGCGTATTTTCCTTTAGGCCAATATAGCAGAGAAAGAAAGAGCGTCCATTATTCTCTGTCAGCTGAAGGCGAAAGGCATTAATTTATTGTAGAGTGCACCCACAGGAACGGCTTTATTTGTGCCAAGACTATCATATAATTATTCATCAACAATGGCTGTCTATGGGCTTGAATATGCCCTGAGTTCTCTAGCATGTATCTATAAGTGTTAGGTTAACATGACTGAAATCTGTGAGGTCACCGATTGAAATCTGTAAGGCAGCCCCACAGTCAGCAGTCACACACACTATTTGTGGCTATTGTTTTATTTTGTGCAGAATTACATAAACATGTTTAAGCCTGGCCTGCAGAAACAGGAAGTGGTTGGGTAAAGTTACTGATCTGCTGAATATTGAAATGCATTAGCTGATCACTCCGGCCATAGAATAACGGGGCTGATGAGGTTCTCCTGAAATGGTCATCGGGTCGACGTAAATTTCATCATGTGGACAGGATGTGTCCATTTTTGCATTCCAGAAAGTTTGTGTCGTACGAAAAGTGTCCACATTAACAACGCATGTGCAAACCTCATCAAGCAGGTAAACGCTACGGAATTCATTAAATAGATGCAAGTGTATGCACAAAATTTCTACCCCAGAACAAAACAAGCCTAGTCAAATAGGATCTAGATTTGACATGTTGGTCCACTCACTGCTTTGAAACAAACTGAGTAGAGGGGAAAAAAGCTAAATTTGCGCTGAGTGATGTCGATCAGGCTGAGCCAAGTTGTACAGCAATGACAAAACGCAAGGTGTGTAAAGAATATGGTTTTAGCTGCCACATTACATACACTAAGAACATTCTACCATGAAGTTTTAACAGAATAGCTTATGCTTCTCATCAAGACGTTTATAAAACAAAGTTAGAGCGCTTAACACATGTGCGTGCGTTAAGTCTTTATGTCGTAAAAACCAGGCCACAAAGGTCTACTGCAATTATATGGATGCAAGTCCTCAACCACCACATAATCATGTCCATAAAAGCACACCCTAAGGAAAAATGATGGGACTACTCAGCTACCTCCTTTGCAGGTACCTCAGTGGCACTAATTGTTTTGTATGCACCTTTTTTTGGTTTAACTTATATTACTATAGATTGAACAAATATTAGAAAACAAACTATGCTATTGTTCATTAAATTCAGCCATACAACCAACACCTCTGCTAAGAGAGTATGTCACACTACATTCCGGGGAATAGGAATGACCATTCTACTTCTGTCTAATTTTTAGTTTATAGCCCTCTGAGTCATACACAAACTTTAAGAAAAAGTCCTTTATTTTGTAAGACCTCCAGCTGTCTCAGATCCTGTCATGGAGAGCTGCTCTGTTTGAGTCGGTGACCTTTAAAGTTTCACTTCCCAGAACTATTGTGAGAGTCAGAGCTTCTGTTTTACACAGTGCTTTTGATTGTCAGAAACATCCTGTCAATGCAAAATTCTTAAAGGACACACACACACACACACACACAAAGAGGTTACAAGACATTAGGGTACAAGAGAAAATAAATCGATCTAGGAACAGGAATATTATACACTGCACATCTACCACCGATTGACTGACTGATGTTTCTCTGATGTTTCTTGTACTTGTCATCTGCTGCTGAGCGAAGGTCTTTACCGAGCCAGTATTCCCCTCAGCATAGCAGATGGTAAACTTGGCCGTAGGGCTGAGATTTGTAGATTTTTTGTGTGTTTAAAGGGCTGAGAGGAGGTCAAGTTGTTTCTGTGTCACATTGCCTCAGACTAAATTTTATTTTTTGAGGGTGTCTATGTGCTGACTACTCAGGCCAAAGTCAAATGTCTTATTAAAAGCTACCCAAACAGCCAATGTGTAGGTTTTTGTGTTAACCAATGCATCACATTACCACAGCATTACAACAAAACCAATAACTGTACAATGTTGACAGTTATTTGCTTCTAATATCATCAAGGTATTACACAGACAAGCAGCTTTCTTTCAGTTCATGAGTTAATTGTATTTTTTTTAAATGCAGCATGAAAAGGATATTGAAAATGAGTCCATAAAAAAGAAACACAATGCTCATTCTTTGCACACAGTGTCTGGAGAGGATAATAGCCTGAGTGCTTTAGTCTCTGCCTTCCCCCCTCCATCTGTTGTTCTTTGTCTGCTCTCTCTCTCTCTTCTACCCCTCTCTCTCTTTCCCTCTCTGCTATGTCTCTGCCTCTGTCTCTCTCTGTCTCTCTGTCTTTCTCTCTCTCTTCTACCGCCCTCTCTCTTTCCCTCTCTGCTCTGTCTCTCTCTCTCTCTGTCTCTCTGTCTCTCTCTCTCTCTCTCTCTCTCTGCATGGCCATTATCAATCTATTCCATATGTCACAATGGTCTCATATTTGAGATTAACAGCAACATGAGGGTCCTTCTGGACAGTAGTACCTTGTAAATGGTCCAGTGAGTGGAGAAGAAGAGGAGAGAGAGAGAAAGAGAGAGAGAGAGAGAAGAAGAAGAAGAAGAAGAAGAAATGGAGGGAAGATGGCAGACCCCTGTGGTTGCATTAGTGTTGCAGTGCAGAAACATCTGCTCTCTCTGTGCTTTGAGTGGCTAAAGTCGCACCGCAGCTATTTTTAGACCTGCTCCCCTGACAATAGCTGTCGACGCCTGGACATGATGCCAGAGAGCCAGAAATATTGGCTGTTAATATATGACCACTATTGATTGACGCTTTTGCATCATGCCATGGAGACACTTTCACCATTTCATTTCCTCCTTTTGTGCATTTGATACCATTTTACCACAGAACAGCTTCCAATAGCTCGCCACATTTCACGTTTTCTTTTCCTTTGACTAACAGGTTAAAAGAATGGGCTAAAAATGGTATCCCAGCCTCCTCCTCTCAAAAAAAGCAACTTTATTTTTGAGGAGACTTTATTTGAGTTGAGGAGACAGATTTTCTGAACAATGGTTTGAGGTGGGACCGGCAATGGTCTTTAAATTTCAAATGGAAACTCAAGACAGGGTCTGAGAGACTGCTATGAAATCTAAAACGACTCCTTTCTTTCTCTCAATTCTGTTCAGATGATTCCTGCTGGGGTATCGCAGGGCCAACTTCCCACAGCCGTTTGAAAAACGTAATTTTTTCCCCCAAATAATTCCTGTCAGTTGGACTCTGCCAAGAAAAGACTCAAAGAGATATTTCAAATGTATAAGCCGGGTAGCCGCTACTCGCCTAAATCCCTTTGGAGTCATTCAAATTTTGCTGACATTACAGTAGTCATAAAACGCCTTTAAAGAGAGGCGGAATAGAAGTGGAATAGTATACTCTAATAATTGCAGGAGACAATGACCCAAAACAAATCCAAGTAATCCTGTCTAGAGGGGGAACTAAGTTGGCCAAAAGAAAGTATTAAACGTATATCAGAGAAATATAATACAGAAGTAAGCATAATGATCAAAGGCTCATTGAAAATGGTATGTGTGTGTGTGTGTGTGTGTGTGTGTGTGTGTGTGTGTGTGTGTGTGTGTGTGTGTGTGTGTGTGTGTGTGTGTGTGTGTGTGTGTGTGTGTGGTAATGTCAGCACATGCCTAACAGGTCTAATTGGTTTAGCTTCTAACAATCATTAATTACCACTCT
>CM050202.1:6263773-6266273 GCA_027475355.1 Coilia nasus
TTCTAGCTTTTATTGGGAAGATGCGATCAAAAATAAAAAACTGTGTTATATATGAGGTTTGCCACTGTGATTCAATTCGGCTGCAAGTGGATTGTCCTAAAACCTCTGATTTGGGAGATAAATGTGTACTGTCAAGTAAGCCTACAAAAACATAGATGGGTCCTTCCATATAGCAAACAGGAGCATTGTAGGCGTGTGTTTGTTGTTACCACACACAAAGTGAAATATCTTGAATGTGGTATACTGTTCATAGATGCAGTGCTCATCTACATACGAAACACGAAATGGAGATTTACCAACTCCAAATGTTCCTACAGATGTTGGTTGCCAGGCCGACAGAAGACAATACAGTACAAGATGTCAGTAGGGGACCTGCACCTGGTGAGTGCTTCAGCATAAATTAAGGCGCATCCAGTCAGAAAATGACTGAACACAAATGAAGGCACATCCATTCTTGGCAAAGAAATGTTTATGTTGGGTTAGATATAGGAGGATGACTTGTACACTGTTAATCAGTGTTTTTTTTTTTTTTTTTTAATTTGAACATGCTCATGATATTAGTAATGGAAGTGTGCAAGACTGTCAGTTACAGTGTTTTGCCTAAACAAATGCAGTTCCATATGAAGTGTTTGACTGTGATTAGAAAGAAGAGGAAGTCCTCAAACAGATCCAAAAGGATCGAAACAGTTTAAACATTTACACACACGTACAGGTAGGCAGCTTATCCTTATTCTGTTGTCTGTGTTTATCTAGGGATCCGTAAAACATTAATGGACATAAAGGCTGTAGGAAAAGTTCTTAACTGCATGTACGTTAAAAATAAAATCCGCAAATTAGTATGTGTTTCCAACAAAAGAAAGAAGACAGGTAATGGGTTATGGCGCCAAGGTAAGCAAATGTCTGTCATGGCTGAAATTGGGTTGCTATGCTGTGAAACCCTGGTGGAGTAGTTGCGTAGCCTGGTAAACCAGCCCCTCGTACTTCATTTCATTTTGTACAGAGGGTCTGGAACAGAGACCGTCAGAAACGATTTGTTGTAGGTGTGGACTCTGCTTTACCCAATCGCTAACGCCTGGTCGTTACGTATGTAATTAGCCTATGTAGCACACACTATGTAGCACACAAGGTCAACGTCACGGCTAACAAACACACCTTCGGTTCGCTGATTGGATCGGTCTTGCTGGGACCGACTAAATGACCCTCAAGAGATTCCAGTCCAGACCCTCTGTACAAAATGAAATGGAGTACGAGGGGCGGGTTTACCAGGCTAGTAGTTGCATATATCTGTGTACAAAGCTAGAGTAGCATCTATTTACTAGCAAATTCAGTGGCTTTTATCAAGTCAGTCTACAGCCTCCCTAGAATAATCAACATAAGGGATTTGGGTTGTGCAAGTGAAAGGTAAGCCAATGACTGTACAAACCATTGCTTTATGAAGTCGGGCAGCTGTGGCCTAGTGGTTAGGGAGTTGGTCTTGCAATCGGAAGGTTGCAAGGAATCGGAATCACACCCTACCCATGGTTGAGATGCCCTTGAGCAAAGCCTCTAACCCCACACTGCTCCAGGGACTGTAACTGAAACCCTGTAAATATCTGTAAGTCACTCTGGATAAGAGTGTCAGCTAAGTGTAATGTAATAAAGTCTGTTTGCACTTACAGAGGGTAACGGACACAGGTGAATCTCTGTCACAGTTTCCAGATACATTTAATAACATTTTCAGAGTACTAAATGCCAGTTCTTCCAAACACATTAAAAATAAGGCTCATGTTTAAAAATCATCTTTCATGTTTTAGTGATTTGGATTTTGTGACTGTTTTAAAATATGAAGTGGCAAAAACTGAGCTGTATTTTTTATTTATTTGTTTTTACGGGACAAGACTCAAAAGCTTGTGTTTCCTTATGTTTGAGTAAGAGGACTAAGCCAGATTAACAACTGCTCAGCCCTGAAAACTGATGGTGGTAGAATTTCTGACCCTTTGAGATGCAAAGGCTGTTCTCGGTGCTCCTCCTATGACAGTTTGTGTATTAGCAAATCAGAAATAAATGGGAGGCTCTGATTAGTGATCAGAGCTGAGACTGGACCTCTATGATTGTAATTACATGCTGTTCCATCTTTGGAATGATTCGCTGTTTCACTGACAGAAGGAAAAACCCATTACATTACAAGATTGCTATGACATTAGACAAATTCCTTACTAACACATTACAACTTGTTCATGCCATTTTGCCAAAACAAACTTGTGGCCCTTACAGTGGCTTTGGTCCTTCTAAGGTCTGGCTGCCAGTACATTTTTACACAAACCTGAACCAATGAATGCTGAGTGTTTAGATCTACAAAGTATGGAAGATATCCTGCAACAGATCAACTAATAGATCAGCCTTTAACGAAGACAAATATTACACTGCATGAGGAAGTGGCTTGACGGTAGCCGTGCAGTAACTGTCTGCTGGCTGGGCTCCTGACATTGATGGCCCACCTGCAGATTTGTAAAAGACTCCC
>CM050202.1:6281273-6296273 GCA_027475355.1 Coilia nasus
CTGCACAAGCACACTTCAGCACAGGATCTTGAGAGAATTAGAAGGGTTCCTTTGATGGCGGGCTCTCCTAAGTCTACCTCAACAGTCCTCTTAGAGACTACAAGAGAGAGTTTGAGATAGACTGGAGGAGAGAGTGAAGAAGATGAGAGAAGAAGAAGAAGAAGAAGAAGAAGAAGAAGAAGAAGAAGAAGAAGAAGAAGAAGAAGAAGAAGAAGAAGAAGAAGAAGAAGAAGAAGAAGAAGAAGAACAACAACAACAACAACAACAACAACAACAACAATAGGAGGACGAACAAGAAAAAGAAAAGAAGGAATGGAGAGAGGTAGAATAAGAGCAATGACATGGAGAGAAAAAAGAAGAATAAAAGGAGGAGGAGGAGGAGGAGGAGGAGGAGGAGGAGGAAGAAGTGATCCTGGGACCAAAGGCATTCGCAGTGAGTCAGCCAAAGGAGTGCATTCTGCACAGCTATTTGATGGCCCATTAACACTGTAGGGTAGGCATGCTAAAGGTAAATGGATTGCTTTTTTCTGGTTCCATGGAGATGGCAAAAATATCGCAGAGGGCTATGAAGTTAATTACACTATAAACTGCATAGCTCTTCAGAGGCCTGTGTAATCACAGCTCACCTCTCACTCGAGTGTGTGTGTGTGTGTGTGTGTGTGTGTGTGTGTGTGTGTGTGTGTGTGTGTGTGTGTATGTGTGTGTGAGGCCTTATTCCAAATGCATGACCTTTTCAGTGGTGTGCAACTCTGTCAAATCTGTCAAAGTTTTCAAACACTATCTCAAATTTTGCCTAAATAGATATGCACAATTGTTGCAGGTTGAAATCAAGTGCATTTGCCTAAATTTGCAGTTGCTTTTGTGATTATTTCACACTTTGTCACGTGGTCTAAGATCAAAACTGAGGATTGTGATGTACATCGGAACATAATTTTTTCCACAATGATACCTTGGATGTAAAAAGCAGCAAAGTTGCAACATTCTAAAAAAATGATCATGAATGTAAGGCACTCAATTTCTTTGCATATTCCCCACACACCAGGGTCTCTTGTGTGCTATTCCATAAGAAATTACATTTTTAGACAAAAGGTCGGACAGTTTTGCAAATGATTTTTGCCAGTGTATACAAGCTGTTAAGGGTTTAAAAGGTAATGTTACTAATGCTAATGCTAATTTTTAAAGCTTAATTTCCAATTCCCTGACACATGCAGGAGTCTTGGTAGATGTACTGTTGATATATCTTGGTTGTAAAAAGCAACTATTATAATCCATCGATAATATGGCAAGAAAAAGAAGCAAAGATAACATTGCTAAAATAAATACATATGGGGGATATGAGGCTTGTCTACAATGAAATCTTTCAGCGGAGCAAACACTGTGAGCAGGGAAGCAAAACATGGCAACAGTGTGTGTGTGTGTGTGTGTGTGTGTGTGCATGTGTGTGTGTGTGCATGTGTGTGTGTGCACGTGTGTGTCTGTGCCACTGACAAATAAATGATCAAATTGACCAGCCACCCAATTGTAAATTTTTATTTTGTGTCCAAAATTTACCAGCCGCTTTCAGATTTTACCAGCATTTGGCTGGTTGACGGTCTGAATTTGAATCCCTGGTGTGTGAGTGTGTGTGTGTGTGTGTGTGTGTGTGTGTGTGCGGGGTAATATTTCAGTTTGACAGACTCCAAGATTTGGGAAGAAGAGTACCCTGTTCTCCAGAGTACCAAGCAGGCGGCTCTAGTTCAGTTCAGTTTAGGGAGCGAGAACCATATGCAGGCTACACAATATAGCTATTTGGCTTACATTTCTGTCCATAAGTTCAATGTTGTGTGTGTATGCGTGCGTGTGTGTGTGTGTGTGTGTGTGGTATGCGACTGCGTGTCCAGAGAGGGCCTCCGTGAGGCTAAAAACGCGGAGGAGAGAAGTGTGGTTTCAGACAGAACCAGACAGTTCCCATCTAACCTCTCACTCCACAAAGAGACATCTAATGTGAGTTAAATCATTCATTAGCTTCTCGGCCAAATAAAAAGGAAAGAGAAGAACGAAAAAGATGAGGAGAAGAAAAAATAAACCTTAAAGGTGTATTTCCTTAATATTTCAGCAGATTTTAATGGATTTCTCTGTCTCATCTTTCACTGGCTTTTACATGTTTGCTATGGGCACTCTCTCTCTCTTTCTTTGATTTGCCCATTTCTTTCTCTCCCTCACTTGCTAAAGTCCCCATTCCCTATGCGAGAAGCGACAGGAAATAAAAGATATTTGAAAGCATGATGCACATGGAGAGAGCGAGGAGGGAGAAGAAGGTCGGGGCTTGGCTCTGGAGCTTTTAGTGGCCAAGGCTGCCAGCCTCTCCCCATTTCAGTCCCATTTGCAAGGACACACGAAGGCACATGCATCACAGACACACACAGACAGAGACCTACACACTTGCCAAACACAAACACACACTCACCAAACACGCATACATACACATACACACAAACACACACACACACACACACACTCACATGCATACACACGCACACACACCTACACACACACACACACACACACACACACTCACATGCATACACACGCACACAAACATACACACACACACACACACACACACACACACACACACACACACACACACACACATATACACACACCCACACACACACAGACAAAACTGACTTACTGAACTCAGCTTTTAAGCTATAGTCCATCATCCTGCTCTTAACGGGCCATCTGGTATAAATGAGAAAGCTGCCATTGTGACTGATAAGATATTAATGTTGATTATTGGAGACAGGCTGCAGGAATGCACTGTGATATCGGTTAGGGCTTACAGATCTGTCACGACGAGTTTCTAGATAACGGCAGGGAAACAAATGGCACAGGGCAAATCTGGTGGGATGTAGATAAAAAAGGATACTCGCAAACCCAGCTAAGCCTCAGACAGCTTCCTGTATTGAATCCCAATGGGCTCCTCACAGCTAATGGCTGTGGAGCTCTTAAGCTAACTTGGTGTATGGCAGAGTCATGGACAGGTGGACAATGGAGGCTTGTCATGCCAGGACACTACTCTGAAGTCAGAGTGTGTCATCCTAATTGTCTTTGCAAAGAATATCTGGTTACACTTTATTTTACTGTCCCTGTTACATGAATTAGATACAGTGTAACAAAGTGTGTAACATTATGTAACATTATACACTTAGACTATACCATAGGGCTGGGGTTAGTGTTTAGGTAGGTACGTACAGTGTAAGTAAACACAGTGATGATACATGTTGTTACATGTAGATACAGCAAAAAAGGAACTGTAAAATAAAGTGTTACTGAAGATCCCCTTTCACATCTCCAGCTTAGAGGAATTAAATAGGGAGAAATATGATTTGTGGTGATATACTGCAGCATTAAAGTGTTTTAATTACGTTATCGTCCAGACTATGATTGGCATGTCTCATTGCATATTATTCATAGGCATAGCGTAGTGCCTGACAATTCTTGCCAATTTGCTTTAAACTTAGAGTTATGCTTAGCATTGGCACAATAATGGAGTAATCATTGTGAGAGGTCCTTCAGCTCATCTCAAAGACTCTTTGGAATGAATATGTGTGACCCTAATTCTTTCTCGCAAATAAGATCCCCTGTCGCATGTTAACTAGGGAAGAACAAAATCAAAGTAACAAAGATATGTGATTAGTGATGTACATGTATGGAGTGATGTATGCGATTTGCGATGAACAGAGATAAGCCTTAAAGAGTTAAAGGCTGAACATTTCACAGTCATTATTCACAGGATTATCATGACTCAGTCATACTGCCCACATGCATAGCCTGACTTTTCATTTTGTTCCGTGGCCTCTAAGCTTGGGGTTTAGCGTCATGCTTAGCATTAGCGCAATAGTGCAGTGCAGAATTGTTGTGACAGGATGATTAGCTCATCTCAAAGACACTTTGGTGTGATACGAGTGTGTGTCATCCTTATTCTTTTTAGCAAATCAGATCCCTGTGTCACCTCATTACCTTTTATAAACTTTAGAAGAATAAGACAGGAGTGAGCTATGTGATTTGTGATGTACAAACATAGCATTAAGGAAGTGCTGGATATCTCACAGTCGCTATGGTCCAGGCTAGTATTAGCATGACTCACACATATTGTCCAAAGGCAACAGTCTTAGCACAGTGCCTGACAGTTTATGCTAATTTACTTTAAAGCTTGACTAGGACAGGTGCCACGCTATCGTTCTGGGGCCTCGACAATCGACCATTAGGTGTAAAGTGACGATGCGTTAGTGCATGCTAACCGGCAGTCATGCTTAGCATAGGCACAATAACACAGTAATCGTTGTGACAGGATAATCAGCTTGCCTCAAAGGCACTTTTACGCAGCGCATGGAGACACATGGACCGTCTGGCATCCTCATCTGACCAATTTGCACACCATGTGGCCCAGAAATGGCCTGTGTCCAGTTCCCTCCACAGCAAGGTTGAAGGCCCAGGGAGTAGACACTAGGAGAGAGGGATAGAGGAAAGAAACAATGAATGGATACAAAGCAGACAGAGATAGAAAGAAAGGAAAAGAAAGAGAGATAGAGAAAAGAAGGGTGACTGATTTTGATAGATGATCGATGGCTGAGGAAACGCAGTTTATAACACAGACCCTCATTCCAAGAGTCTGCCCATTGTAGATTCCCTGCACAACCATCGTTAGGCTACATATCCCCTAAGCCCTTGCCTTTGGCAGAGGCCTGCAATTAGGGATAATCACGTCAGGCAGATTACAAAGTCTCAAATAGGTGCTTTAGCCAGACTCATGCTCCAAGGGGCATACGTTTGCCCCATGTAAAATAGGGCCATCTTGCTTCCCCAGAGTGTACATATGGGATTTCACATCTGTGGTACAGAATAAAAACAGAATGAGAAAGAGGAGGCACACAGTGCTTCTTTTTCTTTCTCTGGGTATTAGATGGCATAAGGAAGGAAGATCCGTGACGTACACACACACACACATACACACACACACACACACATGCCACAAAAAAAGCAGCACACTTTATCACACACATACAATCTAGCTTCTTAAGGAGTCCTTTTTGTTAGGAAAAGGAAAGGTCAAACACATAGCCACAAGCTGATTGAAAAATCTCCTCTTTTTCTGGCTCTCCTCCCTTTTTCTAGCGTTATCCCCCTCTCCCACCCCTGCTCCCTCACCACCCCCACCACTCACCCTAACACACACAGACATGCACGCATGCACTCACACACACACACACACACACACACACACACACAGACATGCACGCATGCACTCACACACACACACACACACACACATACACACACAGACATGCACGCATGCACTCACACATACACACACACACACACACACACATACACACACAGACATGCACGCATGCACTCACACATACTGTACACACACACACACACACATACACACACAGACATGCACGCATGCACTCACACACACACACACACACACACAAACACATAGACATGCACGCATGCACTCACACATACACACACACACACACACACACACATACACACACAGACATGCACGCATGCACTCACACATACACACACACACACACACACACACACAAACACTCACACACACACGCACACACATACACACACACACACACACACACATACACACACACACAGACATGCACGCATGCACTCACACATACACACACACACATACACACACAGACATGCACACATGCGCTCACACATACACACACACACACACACACTCACACACACGCACACACAGACATGCACGCATGCACTCACACACACACACACACACACGCTCTCATACTCTTTCCCATTTATATTGCGAACAGAGAACCCTGTAGCCCTGTAGCGCTGCAGCCAAGCACATGACACTGCATTTAAGCTCCATCTGTGATTTACGAGCAGAGGGGGTGGCAGGTACAGGCAGTGGTGGTGGGGGTGGAGCTGCTTGGCTCGGCTTGGCTTGGTTGCATCTCATTTTTGTTTACCCACCATAATCATCCGGATGCTGTTTGTGGGGCCATATAGGTGGCTGTCCACCGTGACGATGGAATGGGGGGTTTGTCCTTTGTCACGATGCAAGTCCATGACCACAGTGGCAGCTGGTTGGCCACTGTCACAATGAGATGCCGGTTCCAAAGAGTGTATCATCTGTCATGATGTCTCCTCTAATGGTGTCTGTTCCCATTGCAAAATCATCTAGCTGACAAGACTGAAAAAGCTATTGCTACACATGTTTGCCTTGCATCATTTCCTGCTTAGCATATACAGCTGGTTGGTTACTGATTCAAAGTCAATGGACATATTGCGTCCACTTATATCCTTATGTTTGTGTGAATAAAACAGGGGAAAGTGTAGAGTTTTCAAAGGTAAAATAGTATTAAAACCCCAATTCCCACAAAGTTGGGACGTTGTGTTAAATGTAAATAAAAAATAAATTCTTTAATTCTCAAATCATACAAGCAATATATGTGTTTGAGAATAGTCCAAGGACAACATATCAGTTAGAATTATAGCATTTATTTTTTATGTACTTTTAACACAATGTGCCAACTTCATCGGAATTGAGATTGTAGATAGCAAGAGGTGTAAAACCACTAGGTGGCAGTAGCTTTAGCGTTACCATTAGCTTTACCCACTTAGTCTTACTATTACCCAATTTGCATTTGAACTGGGACTGCTTAGAGGACAATATTGACTAACTGGATACTGGATGCACACTAAGGATTGATCACCTTAAGCGGGACTGCTTCAGAGGAGGGTGTATAGTGACTAAATGCCTAAAACACCTGCAAATCCTGAGGTACACT
Source organism: Coilia nasus (assembly GCA_027475355.1). Classification (NCBI taxonomy): domain Eukaryota; kingdom Metazoa; phylum Chordata; class Actinopteri; order Clupeiformes; family Engraulidae; genus Coilia; species Coilia nasus. The sequence goes on from CM050202.1 coordinate 6,288,110, forward strand.
ACTGAAAAAGTGTCCTGGAAATTTTCACAGACCAGTTAGACCCTCTGGCTTAGCAACACAGCTGACTCAGGACTCAGGAAATAATAGAATAATAATAATACAACCTAAAGTGATGAGTGCTCTCCCAAGCAATAGCATGTTAGAATAAGGTTTGTAGTCAGGATAGTCAAGGTTTGTAGTGTAGTCTCTTCGTCCAAAGATTCTTCTTCTTAGGTACACAACTATCTTGTGTTTTCTCTAAATTTCTTTCCTCACATAGCCATCCTCCCCATACAGTGACTGCCAAAAATGGACTGCCACAGTCACGCATTTGACCTGAAGAAAATTGAAGAAAAATCTGCTTGGGAAACAGCTGTGGCCATCTCTCCATCACATAGCATTTCCATGCTCTACAGAGTAGATTTTATATCAGCACGAGCAGTTCAGATAATACAGAATCACTTTTTGGCAAGAATAGAGAGACTTTTTGCAATGAAAGTGTTGCACCCAAATCCTCTTAGGAAAACGTTTCCTGGAAATGTTTTATGGTAGCACTTTGCACACTTTTTGATTTTTTTTTTCCTTTTTGATTTAAGTACTTAGATCTTTGCCCAGACAACTAAAGGTGTGAAGGTGCTTTTTATTAAGCGATTACAGGACTTTAATACGGGGACCAATGTCCCCTCCAAGCCTTTCTCTGGCCTTGGATTTTTACCAGATTTTTTCCTTTATGAGATTAGCAAATGAACAAGATTTCAACATAGGCTCTGAAGGGGCCAGTAAACTCCATTATGAATCATGAGTGATGAGGGGAAGCACTGTAGGGAGGGACCAATCAACCCATCTGACTGTGAGGTGGGCACAGATCGTCAGAGATCAGAGATGCCTGCTTTGAACATTGGAAGGGGATTGCACCATGGAGGGACGTTTAACCACGGTCACCATCCTACTCACTGCACCTCATTAAATGCTCCTTTTTTATCCTCCCCCTGATAGACAAAATGATCAAGGTCACCAAGCTGTTTGCACAGACTTGTATTTGCATATGTGTGTGTGGTTGTGTGTCTGGTGTGTGTGTGTGTGTGTGTGGGGAGGGGGGGGGGCACATTACAAATGACATGGTCATTAGCCCGTGTGTCCACTGTTTTACTAGTATGGTGGTCTTGGCACTGACTCACTGAGAACACCAGCAGACTGTGACTCAGAGTTTGGTATCATTAGTAAAAATCTTTAGATTTCATCTTACTTCCACTGAGATCCACTTGAATAAATGTTCTTCACAGTTGAGTGAGGAGAAATGACATCAGGAATCTCTGTAAATCTGAAAACTTTACAGCAGAGTGGAAGAACAAAAACAGAATATATGCAGAATAGAATATATATTACATTTTATCTGTGCAAACATGTTGTACATATAATAGTGGTGATGCTTTTATGCACTTTCTTAAAAGCAAGAAGCAAGAGATTTATTCACAAGACAAAGGGGGTGTTATAAAGTCAATTTCCAGTCTAAATTCAGTTTGATAAAATGCGTAGTTACTGGCTTCGTAGGGCAGTGTGGACCCTGACAGTTTTTGTATCTGATCATTTGAATTTACGCTGAGAAATGGGTGGTAAATGAGTCATAGAGAAGAGACAGAACTGTGTACACACCCCAGCGAGAGAGATGGAGAGAGAAAGAAAAATAGAGGTAAAAACATAGAGATAGATAAAGAGACAGTGAGAGAGGGAAGTAGAGAAAGAAAAAGAGAGGGTGAGAAAGGAAGACAGAGAGAGATAGCAAGAGAGAGAAAAAAGAAAGAGAGAGAAGAGTGCATCTTTTAAGCGCCTCGAGGCAGCCCTAGCAGCCCACGTCAGACAACTTTTAAAGCAAAAGCAGGATGACATACATTAACCCTCAAACACTCAAACGCTGAGGAGAAGGTCACTGAATCCCAGTGTATAATTAACAACATCAGAGGACATTGGGAGAACTTTGTTTCTTCCTGTTGTGTCATCTATGAGCTCTCTAGTGTCAGTGGATCTTTTCTCTTTTTTTTTTCCAACGCCGTGCTCTGGTGAAGAGAGACGAACTACACTTTGAGTTACTGTTTCACTGATGCTGCTGTTAAGTTTTTTATCGCCTAATCAATATACAAGTTCACTTTTTCCTGATTAAATGGTGACCATTTGGCAGTTGCATTAGTGACAGGAGCCAGGGCGAAGCGGAGAACGATTCAAGGTTGTTATCACCAAGCAAAGGAGGAAATGAAGAGAGTATTTTTTTGCGAGGTACATCGGCGGCGTAGTTATTTATATAAATATTTATATATTTATCTATTTTTTTACGCATCAATTACATGTAGCCCCTCAAAACCAACGGTGAAATTTAATCAAGCACTTTACCAGATTGAATTTCGCCGATGCCTACCCACTATTCGATACAAGGTTCACCATGTCTGGACAAGACATTATTACATGCATCCATTTCCTGTGCTAAAGTGATGTTGGCAGCAGCTTCAGGGTTGCAGCGTATTCTGCTGAGCAGCACTGAATGCCGTTTTTGTTCTATGGAGTGGATCTATTGTGGGACTGAAAGCTAATGAGATGCAGTTGCTCTTGGGATCTGCTATGATAGGCTATAGTAGAATAGCGTGTGTGTGTGTGTGTGTGTGTGTGTGCGCGCGTGTGTGCGAGTGAGCGAGCATGCATGCGTGCGTGCGTGCGTGCGTGCGTGCGTGCGTGCGTGCGTGCGTGCGTGCGTGCATGCGTGTGTGCATGAGTCCATGTGTGCATGCGTTTGTGTGTGGACACAATAACTTGGCAGAAGTGTGGATTCGGCCTCTGCCCTTGTAGTGCACTTGGTATTTCAGACAGGGCCAAGTGCTGTCTCATGGCCCCCTCTACCCCCACCCACCACCACCACCACCACCACCACCCATCTCAGGCCGGCTCTGCTAATGGCATGTGGGCAAAGGGGGGCTCACACCCCCGATGTGCTGGAAACAATTGGGGTCAGCCATTTGTCACGGCTTTTTCCATTATGATTAACATTAATAATTTGTGCCTTTCCGAAGGCTGGAGTGTGAGGGGTCTGAGGATGGGTGAGCGAGAGAAAGAGAGAGAGAGAGCAAGAGAGAGAGAAAGAGAGAGAGAGAGAGAGAGAGAGAGAGAGAGAGAGCGAGAGAGAGAGATCTTTGGTTCCATTAGGAGGCTGGAGTGTGAGGGGTCTGAGGATGGGTGAGCGAGAGAAAGAGAGAGAGAGAGCAAGAGAGAGAGAGAGTGAGAGAGAGAGAGAGAGCGAGAGAGAGAGAGACCTTTGGTTCCATTAGGAGGCTGGAGTGTGAGGGGTCTGAGGATGGGTGAGCAAGAGAAAGAGAGAGAGAGAGCAAGAGAGAGAGAGAGTGAGAGAGAGAGAGAGAGAGAGAGAGAGAGAGAGAGAGAGAGAGAGTGAGAGAGAGAGAGAGCGAGAGAGAGAGAGACCTTTGGTTCCATTAGGAGGCTTATAGTGCAAAGGTGTGGAGGATTGGGAGGGGGTTTAAAAACAACTGGAGGATTGGAGAAGTGATGCAACATAAGACGTTTTAATAACCTTTCATCACATAGAGCTTGGCCATGAAGCATGTGGCAAGACATTGTGGTCACGGTACTTTTAATATTTTTTTCTGAAGTTGAGAAAACGCTTTCCCACAGGCAACTTTTGCATTATATATTGCAGTGCCCTGGATGGATTGTAATTATGATGAGGAAATGACTATGCAGCACACTAAGCACAGGTCAGATAATACACTGAGACTCCCTATGATGAGTGTGGTAAAATACTGAATCTGACCCCAAAATGTAGCTATGAGTGAAAAGAATTATAATCATTATAATTTATTAAATTGGCACCACAGTATGAGGCCTGTAAAACACATGCAGCACTGTTAATTGCCAAAGACACAAAGTAGTGCCTAATTTTGCCACTGCTCTATAATAAAAAGTCATATGGTAACTATCATGTAATTATATATCTATAAATGTTTATGGTTATTTCATATAATACATGAGTGAAACTGAAAAATGTATAAACGTTAAGCATATCAACTAGCATGATTTAGCAGGTAGTAAACGAGCAGAATTACACTCTTGTTTGAAATGTTTAACAATTAATCATTAATCTATGAACAAAGCGCGTCATCAAAATACAGCCTACATCCCTGAAAGAGTTAATTATCTCATTTTAGCATCACTGTTTGATCACAGCAGTGCTTGTCGGACAAAATAACACACACAAGCTTGTGGTTAATTAGCAAGTAGGGTTGACAAAACTGCCTGTGTGTATGGAGCATTGGTCTGGCCTGACACCTGGACCCGTGGTGGAGGTCTGGGTCCTGAGGTGAAACACTGTAATGGTGCATCCCAAATGGAAGCCAAGTCTAGAGGATCCTGACCCCAATCTGACACAGTTTGGCAATGGATCAGAACCAAATTCTCAACAGTCAGGACCTCTTTAATAAATACAGTCTGTGCTAAGCACCTCTGAGGCACAAGGCCCCACAGAAAAACAGGAGGGATTATTTTTGGAAGCGATAAAGGTGGTTTTGTGTTGTTGAAAATCACATCGGTAAACACAATCATCTGGTTAAGGGCATGGTAAAGGGTGGTAGAAACCGTGGGGATGGTTAGTTGTGGTAGACACTGTGCCCATTTCAACTGAAACAAACAGTAGCACCTCTTCTGCAGACATGCCAATTAGAGTTGTTCTTCAAAAAGCACTTCGAAATCTGGCTTCTGCACCACATTTTTTTTGTCTTCCAACTCCCCACATCATGACCCTTTCCCAGGAACTGTTTGAGCTCATTAATTAGGTATAAGTGTCAGCACATGCTAGCAGGCACTTATTTCACAAAATGTCAAACCCTTTAACATCAACCAAGTTAGTGATGCCTCCCCAGTAAAACAGCATGAAATAATAAGGGCCAGAAGGTTATTGGTCATTTGGAGAACCCAGACCCATCACACACATTTACAGCCAAAGGTAATAGGAGATTTTAGAAAATTCAAATGTAAATTGTGTTTGTCCTACCTTTGTTTACACTGTGTTGTTTACATTTGAAAGTTAAATTTGAAGTCAAGGAAAATATTAAAATTGAGCTCCCTGTCTATTGAGATGTTGTATCTCTGTTGCCAGAGCTCAGAGTCTCAATGGGAATTTACCTGGTAAAACAAAGAGCAAATAAAACCACAATATTTTTTGCATTTTTATCAATAAGTGTTTACTAAGTATCAGAAAGGTAAAAATTGGAGAAAAAAAACATTCATTTGGGTAACAGGTAGCTGCTATTGATGGGAGCACTACAGTATATTACAACGACATTTTAGTACCTGCCCTACACAGGAAGTTACTCAATTAAATTACAAAAAGTTCTCTTTTGCTCTGCAATCTGCCGCGCCTGTGAGCACCTCTCTCCAGTTCAATAAAGCCTCCCTGTGGACTTAATAGTAGCCTCTCCAGCAGGGAAAAAAGCTGCACTGTTGAATCACTAACCATTTTCTTCAAGCATGCTTCATACACACACTGATTTAGGTTTGCAAAGCCTCATACAGTATGTCTACTGTTTTGGTAACTCAGCTTCAAGTTAGGAGAAGAGGAATCACTCTTAGCACTGAATTATTGAACACAATATTGTTCTAGGAAGGAACTGAGTTCCTGCAGAATCACATCCTGGGGACAGGGAGGGCTGAGGTACTGTAGCTAGAGCACGCTTTTGCTGCAAGCACAGGACCTTTGTGCCAGAATACATTAAAGCTGAATACATGTGAACATAATGTTAATACCACATCATCCAATGAGGACACACAGCCCTGTGCCAGTCTGGGCGTGGAAGTGGAGAGGGGTGGCTGAAATACAATTATGGGTAACACTCTATTGTATGGTTCCTGTTGTAGTGTATCTACATTTAACAGCATGTAGTGTTATGTACTTACACTGTACATGCCTAACACTAACCCTAACCCTAACCCTAACCGTATGGTACATAATGTTACATGTTGTCACACACTTTGTTACACTGTACCTAACTGATGCAACAGGGACAGTAAAATAAAGTGTAACCCAAAATATGTCTGTGGTTGATGGGTGAAATTACAAATTTAAACATGTACAGTATGCTTGTGTGTGTGTGTGTGTGTGTGTGTGTGTGTGTGTGTGTGTGTGTGTGTGTGTGTGTGTGTGTGTGTGTGTGTGTGTGTGTGTGTGTGTGTGTGTTGTTGTTGTTGTTGTGTACTTTCCTGTAAGCTTTTGTATGGTTTTGAAAACCTCTACTGATTTCCCGCTGGGGCAATTGACCCATCACTAAGACCTGCACATTGAACACAAAAAAACACCTTAGCACTGGCTGACCTAGACTAACTTCTGCTTAAACCCCTTGAGGATTGCATCAGAAGCCAGGGTTTTACAGAACTTTATTGCTATTTGAAAACAATGACAAAATGATATTCTTGGGATTAATGTAACTCTGACACACAAAATACTTGCTCTATCTTGTGCCATGCAAAGCTGGCAAGACCTTTTCTTGGCATGTTGTTATCCCATGCAGGTACAACTGTAATCCATAAGAATAGACATCCTTTAAGAGGAATTGACTAACTGGTTGGTTTCTAATTAAACGTCACAAGCATGCACTGCATCACAGAATGCAGGCAAACTGCAGCTCGGATATGGTGATAGTAGAAGGACATTGGCTATGCAAAAATCTATTGTACACATGCCAGTGCTTTGTCTTTGGTTTAGCGGTAGCCTATTGTTGTCAATGTGACTGCTTATTCACAAACTAACCAGGAAAAGAGTAGATGTTTGGTCTCTTAGCATCAAAACAACAATTGCCAGCCATGGAGATTCAATCAGGCTAATTGTTGTGCTAATGCCATTGGGGAATATGGAACAGGTAGCCGGCTCCTGTGACTTAGTGGGCAGCTCGTGCTGTGATTCGGAACACGGAATATGGAGATGGAAATAGATGGAAATCACACCCATTGTGATGCAACAAACCACCGGCCTTGCGCATGACCTCATTTGAATCTTAATTGGTTTTATGAAAAGAAAATGGAAAAACACACACCTACACACACAGACCTACTGTACATACACACACCCACACGCAACGCCCACACACACACACACACACACACACACACACACACACACACAGACTTGCAGAAAAATATCATAGGGATTTTTGTACAAGAGCGACATAGATCCCTTTTGTGGAATTTGACAGATTACAAGAATTATGTGGTATAATGAATGCTTAAAAGATGCTTGAATGTTTCCACTGAGAAAAACTGTGCAAGAGACCCAGCATATAAATGCCCTCCTCTCGTAAATGATGTTTACCATAAAACTATCATGCTTTACAAGGAGAGGCTAATCTATCATGGATTACCAAAGCAGACAAAACAAGACTATGGTAGTATACCAGCAAACAAACGAAGCCACATCGTTTGTGTGCCTCACACGCACACACTGATCACCATACTGAGCAAGAATGAGCTCTGCCAACTCTGTGTTGTTATTATCTGTTACTGAAGATCACATAAACATAACATTATTAACTGCAACAGGTGGTATGACATGTACAGCAATTAATGACCGATGCATGACAGCTCTTGAACAGTCCAAATGCATATTGGCACACTAGAAAAGATAGGATTTCAACGAGATGAACACGATAAAAAAAAACAGTGCTCCAGCTCTCCATCCATCTATGACGCACTGCTGAGCTCCAAGTAGTTTTACGCAGACACTATAGAGCTCCTCCTCCTCCTCCTCCTCCTTCCAACCACCATGCCTCACCACCCCCCCCCCCCCCCCCCCCCCCCAAACCCCCACCCCAACCCCGTACTAGTCGAGCCCTCTGCTTCTTCATTCCTGGTCGCTTACACAACCTGCAGTCCGCTGCTGATGCTGCTTTTGCTGCCGTTCCGCGCCACTCTGCCTGTGACGCACGAGAATAGGAGAACGGATGGACGCGTGTAGCCAGCGAGCAGGCAGATGGATGGACTGTTCTGAGAGGACCCCCCCCCCCCCCTCGACCCCCCACACAGACTGACCGCACACCCACGGCCCAATCACATTAATAGCCAACGGAGCCGCTCCTCTGACGAACGCCCCAGAAATTGAGATAGAGAAGGGAGTCATTGATTCACTGTGGCAACTTTATGG
>CM050202.1:6301273-6303773 GCA_027475355.1 Coilia nasus
ACTGGCAATTGCATTGCAAGACACAGTTGCATCACCAACTAGGCGGGCTGAAAATAAGCGAGAAGTCTACGTATGTTATGCCAGTACTCAGCAGCGCAACATGACAACGGCCAATGGGAATGAAGGCAGCGGGTGGCATCAGTAGTTCTGTTGGCACAGCGGGCCCTCAGCACAGCTGAAGAATGCCCAGTCAGTGTCACACATTTGCCTGTGTGGCAAGCCTTTTGTAAATCACCATCATTAATGTCAAAGTGAGAGAGAAGGAGAGAGAGAGAGAGAGAGAGAGAGAGAGAGAGAGAGAGAGAGAGAGAGAGAGAGAGAGAAAGCGAGAGTGAGAGGGCGAAATTGAGAGGAGGGGACAGAGAAAAAGCACAAGAGAGAGGGGGAGAAATTGAGAGGAGGAGAGAGAGGGAGAGAGAGAGAGAGAAAGAGAGAGAGAGAGAGAGGGAGGGAGAGAGAGAGAGAGAGAGAGGGAGAATGCTAATCAAACACAAGTTCTAAGCACCTTGGTTCCTGCTGTTTCATGGTAGCAAACAGCCTGGCTGAAATGGCAGGAGGGCTGTTATAGCATTAAAAAGGGGTTATTTTTGGCAAAGCAAGCACCCCTTTGAAGTCAGAGAAAACCCTGCGCTCCCTTGACATTATATTTGCTTTGTGTATGAGGCGTGAGTGTGCTTGGCTCAAAGTCTCAGAGATAAGGCAGAAACAGTACAGCCCAGCAGGCATGTCACAGAGAAAATGAGAGGAGGGTTTGGCTGCCTGGGGTTTTAGCCACTGTAGGAGTGGGGTGTTGTTCTTGTTGTTGTTTGTTTGTTTGTTTGTTTGTTGTTGCTGTTATTTTGCTAGGGTGATATAAGTTTGTTTTTTGCTCTTGAAAATCACTGGGTCCCATCTGAGCCCAACTGTATGTACCTGAGAGACAGCTTGTACTGTCTTTTCACATACACACACACACACACACACACACACACACACACACACACACACACATGCATAAACACCACTCCGAGAGAGAGAGAGAGAAGACTAGACAATTGCCATTTTTCAAAAATCCAGGGATGGAGTGTCAATCAATTCTGAAGTGCCGCAGAAAATTAGGTAAGATTATCACTCTCGCTCTCGCCACATCACTGAGGCCCCTACGTACCTCCGCAGTGCCCCACAAACGGGGCCGCTTTACGCTGTGAAAGTAAATGGTCTCATTACGGTTGCCAGATCTTGGCTTTCAGCGGAATGAATTCTCCCCCGGCACGGCTTCAGCAGACAGACCTTCCACACACACACACACACACACACACAACACACTCACGCACACACAACACACACACACACACACACACGCACACACACACACACACGCACACACACACACACACACACACACACACACACACACACACACACACGCACACACACACACACGCACACACATACACACACACACACACACACACAATCTCCACGATAAGTGCAGTGAAGGAGGAAGACTTCCTTCCTTCCTTCGACTTCGCCCAAAGTGCACTGTGTTGTCTCAGCCTCTGAAGCAATTTCCAGCCGGTATTGTTTCGGGCCAAATGGATTGAAATTGGTCTCATGCAGATATGGTACTGTACGTGATGATATTACAGGGACACATTAAAGTAATTGCATTCCACATACAGGCTTATTGTCGGAGTGTCTTGCATGATTATTTCTGCTTGACATTTCCATCATTTCAGGGGCTGGGTGGTTGATGGAGGAATATGTGGGTGGGTGGGCGGGTGTGGGGTGGGTGGGTGAGTGGGGATGTGGGTGTCGCTGGAGCACTAACCCTTTAACTTCTTCTTCAGTGTAAGATAATCATGTCAACGTGATTTTATGAATGGGTGAGTGTGAAACAAATCTGTGCACATTCCATGTTAATCTTTAAATTAGCAAAACAAATGTGATTGTGTTGTTTTAAATCTCAACACACAAACACACACATGCACACACACACACACACACACACACATGCATGCACACACAAACAACCCCAAACAAAACAACACAGTGCAACCATACAAACACATTTGATAATAAATGTTTTGGCAAATGCAATGGGGACAATACCATAATGTTTTTTTCTTATTTTTGGGGATATTCTTCAGCAGGGCTAAGGAGAGAATACTGTGGCAATGGTGTCAATGATTATGGATGCAACTGCATTTCATAGCACACCTGCAAACCCCTCATCCAGCCATCTCTGCTGCCAAACAGAAAGCAATGCTGGAGAGCATCCCTTGATAAACGCACAGCAGACACTGGCTCTCTGGGGGCTGCCTCCATAGTGGGCATCCTGTGTTGGTTTTGGGTTTCTGGTGCCCAATCCATCCCACCTGGGAGATGCAACAAAGGAGAGCAGAGGAGATCCTCTTCCTGCCCCTGGCATCAGCACCCCTGCTAGCCCCATCTCCACCTCCATCAGCATCCCATATGCCTCTGGCAGTAATCCCGCGTGCCTTGCCTCTGAGACTGCAGC
>CM050202.1:6306273-6346273 GCA_027475355.1 Coilia nasus
CTACAATCGTTAGTGTCTGTGACTTGCCGTGTCGTCTGTGGCACTCGAGGTTGACAGGGGAGTGGAGGGCTTATCTGTCCAAACTACTAATGGGACTTGGAAAAACTACAGAAGGAGAGGTGTGTGATGGGTGTGCAAAACAGTCCCCCCCCCCTCTCTCTTTCTCTCTCTCTCACTCTATCTCTCTCTCTGTCTCTCTCATTGTCTTTTTTTATTCACACTCTCTCCCTCCCTCTCTCTCTCTCTCTCTCTCACTCCATGTCCCACTCTCTCTCTCACTTTATATCCCTCTTTTCCTCTTTTTTTTCGAGCCACAACATAGAGCTGAGACCGTTTCTATCTTGTCAGGATGCAGGGACAGGGGTGGTGGGGCTAAGGGGACAGTATGATAATGAAGGTGCAGGTGTTGGGCGATAAATGTTTGATTGAGATGGATGCTAAGAGGCTGCAGTGCAGGAGCACCTGAGGCTGTGTCTGACGCCAGGGCTTTTTGCAGCTCAGTCTGCGACAGAGACACAGTGTCCCTCCATCAACCTTATATGCACTTACAGAGAGCTCACGAGCCTCACTTTCAGTGAAGACTCCTTTGGTACCAGTCACTTAATATTTAATTAACCGTGAGTATTACAGTATGTAGCTTCCACTTCACCACACACTGTTCCGAGACATTGCTGACATGATCATTTTTTCTGATATTTTGGTAATTCTTAAATGCGCAAATGTGTAAGAACAAGGAGATTACAATTAGGTCAGGAATTTAATTTAATTCTCTTCTCCTGGTGTGTGCACACTTTATATGAAGTTGTACCAGAAAGCTTGTATTTAAGGCACTTTTTTTTGGTTTATTCTGCATTTTCTCCTCTCTAATGGGCTGTGTCTGTCCTTAAAGCTTGCTCTGCAGATTCTTAATGAGTTTGTTGGGATGCTTAAGATGTTTATCATTCCAAATTAAGTAATACGTTTCTACATTGTATTTTTTGTTGTTGTTCTTCTTAAGCAAGCCAACACCAATGTTCCTGTCTGCTCTCCCTGTGGTATCCAGGCTGTCAGAGGATATTCAGTCCTTTGTGTTTAGTGCCACAGCCAGGTAAAGGTAAAATGAGGCCCCAGGAAAGGCAGGTTATTGTACAAAGCTGTTGTCCTGGTCAAATACAAATGCCCACAGTACAGTTTGCTGCTGCAGGTAAAATGAGGCCCCAGGAAAGGCAGGTTATTGTACAAAGCTGTTGTCCTGGTCAAATACAAATGCCCACAGTACAGTTTGCAACCCCCCCCTACCCCCAATCCTTTTCAGGGCCTTACCTCCCATGTTACAGAGATCTCGAGAAAAAAAGATTGCACAGTGGAAAAAGAAAGAAAGGCAGATTGTGTACCTCTATGCGACAGTATGATGACTGCATCATTTAAAGAGTTGCTTAAATACAAATATTTTTTAGCCCATTGTGATTATAAAACATACATTGCAAGAGAAAACAGATATAAGCTAGACCTAGAAATGGGATAGGAATAAAGCTATCGAAGTAAATAAAAGAGGAATATAAAAAGCAACTAAATAAAGTGAAAGATTTGTGTGAAAGGTCTGCTGCTTGAGATGTTGGTGCTCAGGAGTGGTGGGACCACCTGCAGGATGCCACCACTGCTGTTTCCTGCCTCCTGCCTACAGGACAGCTGAAACAATCCCACAGAATGCCAGTCATAGACGAGTCTGACCTTCAGAATGCATTCGGTAAAGCATTGCACTGAGCTGAGTCATACTGCCACTGGGGAAAGGTGGAATGGGACAGCCATCCAGCTGGACAGATAGACAGACAGTATGACAGACAGTAGACAGACAGAATGTTCCTAGATCTAACTGTGTTATTTGGTAAAGTACAAATATGATGGAGTTATTTCCGAATTTTAACCATCAGTCTGGAATTATAACTATTTGGAACTCTATTTTGTAGATGATACCAACCGTTTTCCTATGTGGGCTAATGCAACTTACATCTTATTAAATCTCTAGAAACTAGGATATGTCTGGACTAAACTAACTATTGTCTTTGGTGTTTTAGAGTTCATGGCCTCATGTTTGTTATTGTTATTGTTTGAATATTTCTGTATATCCAAATGACAGCTATGTCCTCTGCTTATGAATACCTGCCCTCAAGCAAACAGACTCTGATGTATGAACATGCATATCCTGGCTGGGCTTAGACATCAGACTGTGCTGAGCAAAGCCACCCACATGGAAAAAATAGCAACATTGTCATTTCAGAACCTTTTCCCTTACTCTCCCTTGCGTCTGTCTCTCCTCATTCCCTGACTGAGAGTTTGTCTGCTGTCACTTTCAGCTCATTCGGCAAGCTGCCATGTCAGATTATTTCTGCCTTGGTCAAGAATTACACACAGAGATCAAAGACCGAGGAGGGAATTTGAAGAATTGGCATCAATCATTCATGTGGCATCCATAAATGTATTATCAACTGTAAATGAACCTATTAATTATACAGGGACCTCTGACAGGGATACATATCACAGCCACGTTCATAGCTTTCGCCAGATTAAAACATTTGATGGATTTTGTGCATGGAATCAGTGAAGTTGGGGCTAATGCTTTAAGCTATATCGATCGTCTTTAGGCGAGGCTTAGACGAAAGGGCTTCATGTGTCCTGCACAGCATGAATCCTCCAAACACATGACTGAGTGTAAGGAGAGCATCGTTAGAGCAAAAAAATCACCCACCTCTCTGCACAAACACACACACCTTAAGAGATGCTCACTCACACACACACACACACACACACACACACACACACACACACACACCTTAAGGGATGGGTCAGTGCAGTAGCTTGCACAGATGATCTGTAATGTGCATCTTCGCTGCACTTGTCTCTTTCTGTCTCCACTTACAGTATGTCTGCCTCGCCCCTCTGCCTGGCTTGGCATTTTCACGTCCCCTAGGCCAACCTATCAAAACTGCAGCTCAGAGCACGGAGTGACTACAGCTAGCAGTCAGACTGTGCAGTCAGTCTTGTCTGAGTCGCAAAGTGTTTTTTCCTTCTTATTTTCTCAGTGACTTGGAATGATGTGCCAGCAAGATGACTTCTGCTGGTGTATCACTCCAAAACTATAGGGTATAGATCTGACTACATCTGATGTAGACTATACAAATAGGACACACCTGTCACATTCTGACTATATTTTATCATACCAAACTATGACAATCTACAGTATAGTATAGCTGTTGTGTCTCTCAGAGGAACATTGCTTATCTCTTTCTAAAGACTCCATACGAGAAATATGCTAAATAGCTAAACTATTCGGTAATTATCCAGCAATTCGGTAATTATCCAGCAAAGCCACCAGGAAACACAGGTGGCTTTGTGTATGTGATTCAGTAACCCATACACACCATTGAAAATGTTACAATTAAAAAACCTGGATGCCTATAAAACCCCTTTTAAAAAAGAGGTGAAAAAACCTGCATAGTGTTGCTTTTGGGCCATATCTTTCTAATTACCAAAATCTGTCTGAATAGTGACTATTGTCCCCTCTGTAATTCTTCCCAATCATTTCAGCTCTCCTTGCCCCTACTCCCACCCTTGTTTATTACTAATGGTTGAGATCAATTATGTTTGGTTAGAGTTGCAGAAATGTTTTATTTTGCAGATACCTCTTTCATCAGAGACACACAGGAGGGGAAATGGTTGTGTCATTAAGACAGCACACACATAATGGATGGCCTTCAGCTCCACACACTGTCTGTACACTCTGTACCGAATCATAAGACAAACAGGGGGATTGTGGCCACTCCCCACAGAGGAGTAAAAATAAGCAAGAGATTTTAAAAAATAAAGAGTAAAAAAGAGCAAGAGATTGCTGTTTCTGTCGTCATCCCTGGCGGTGAGAGCTGAACAGCCGCGCTCAATCGCATCACAGGGAGTTCCACAGCGGTCGGACCCTGAAAGGAAGTGCTTATTATGGGGAAAGAGTGTCCTCTCTTCTCCTCCTCCTCTCCCTGCTCCTGGGTGTTTGTCAGTGTAAGGAAGGGGAAGGTGCCTCCTGCATATGGAGAGGCTGATTTCTACCCAGAGAGGCTGCAGTCAGGTTTATCAACCTGCAGGCCATTTTCACTCTTATCCTTGCAGTGAAGAAGCTGGCTTATTGTAAATCTATTGCATGGAGACACCTACATTTATGTAACACACAGGAATAAAACCTACACACACACACCTACACACACACCTACTGTACACATACACGCCTACACACACACACACACACACACACCTACCTACACACACACACACACTTACACATACACGCCTACACACACATACACACCTACACATACACACTTACACACACACACACACACACACACACACACCTACACACGCACACACACACACACACACACACACACACACAATGGATTACACAGACTACAGCCTACGACTTTTCTCTTGGGGTTGTGAATTCTGGAATGGTAGCTTTTAGTAGTAATTTGTTATCAAAGTCAATGTGAATTATCTGGGGATTAAACTAATGGATTAAAAAAAGTCACCCCCTCAGAGTTGTCATGGACCTGAAAAATACCAAAAGACACCAAAAGTGTTTTTTTTTTTTTTTCGCACCAGTCTGTAAGTATGTTTGTTTTTGCTGCGAAATTTGACATTTTAGCATGGGAGTATATGGCGTTCAGTTTTGGCTTTACTGTTTGGCCTGAAACTTTGTTGTTGCACATTTGCCACCATACACAGGTCCAAATGTCCACCAGGACTCTGGGTTGATCGGGCCTCCAATCATTTCCTGATCCTACTCTTAGTCTGTGGTCCTCTGGCTTTCTGTGACTTCTGTGCTGTTCTTTCAAGACAAGAAACGTCCCAAAAAATATAAACTGGAAAAGATTACTGAAAAGACCACTAAATGATCCTCCCCTGAGATGTCTCTGTTAGTCTGTAATACAGTATGTTTACCATAGAAGTGTGAACAATGAACTCAGAAAGCCAAGGGCAGATAGAGGTCATCTTACCTGCTGAGTGAGGACGAGGAGTCGTGCTGCAGGTGGGCTCAGCTCCATCTGGGTTTGAAAACTCATAATGACCTGGGCCTAATTAGGTTTTAGGTGATTAGGAGTGCATGTGCTGCAAATTAATTTTCTGCACCGCTCAGTTAAAAACATATACTGTACAGTATGTTCAAGTGTAATGGCTGCATTAGGGATTCTAATATCCCTCTTCATTATTACTCCAATTACACCCAGAATAATGAAGTAATGTGTTAATGTCTAAACCATGGACCAACATGATAATGGTAACAAGCAGAAAGTTGGAGTCTGTAAAATAAGTAGTATGAATAGCTAATAAGTATAAGAATAGCAGTAAAGGAAGAGTTTGGTAGAGCGCTACTAGTATCCCTTGAACCAAATGGTGCTCTTGGAAGCCAAAGCCAGTCTAATTATATCATTACCCTCAGGTGTAGTAGCCTAGGCCATGTATATCTCTCCTCTTGCAATAGCAGTATTGATCAGATAAAGAAATATAAATGCTTTTCCACTGCGGTACAAGGCTAAACTTCAAAATGCACCTGGCCCACCAATGCTGCCGTGCAAAATCACACAGGGACTAGCTTACATTACCGCATTGCATTTTCATATTCCCCTGCAGTGTTTGTGTCCAACAGCGTGCATCAGCCATGTTCTTCCCCCCTGCCCATTTACACCACGACATTAGTGGTCCCGCTTCCCTCACAAATGTAATTGGCAGCTGAATAGAGAGGGTACTTCCTGTGAAGTTCCTGGGGAGGCTGAGATAAGGTGAACGCGAGAACTCAGAACTGGGCATGCTGCACGGCGAGAGTGCAGCGACACACAGCAGCAGACCTCCGTGAATCCAAGTGGATCATAAATGTCGGCGGCTGTTTCCAGGAGGATTTGCAGTGGGGCGCGCGTTGTGCATTAACGAGAGTGGGAGAGGAGCAAATTTACTTAGAGGAGATCAAAGATGGTGGCAGCAGGAACACAGAGTGTGTTGTGCTACAGTAAAAAAAAAGATAGAAAAGGACAGCGAGAGAGAGAGAGAGAGAGATAGACAGAGAGAGAGAAGATAAAACGCTTTCTCTCAGTTTCTCAGAGTTTTTCCAATGTGCAATTTAGCTCATATTCATTTAGCCAATAGGTAATGCTGTAAAATGTAATACCATTACAAAGGCATGGCATTATAATCAATATCTTCCTTTGAGGCATTTCAAAATAAAAGTGCTTTAGGGAGTATTAGACGAAGAGGGAGGGAGGGAGGGAGACAGAAAGAGAGAAAGAAACAATGTCTGATGACAGAGCCAAGCGCTCCCCTTCCTAAATGGCTTTTGTGGGAGGCGTATTGAGCAATGCATCAGTGTAATTGGAGTTTCTGTCAAAGTCGTTCTTATTTTCTTCCACTAGCTTCCTTAACACACCTTTAAGTTTGCATACTGTTATTATTCAAATTCCCCATCTTGCATCTCTCTCTCTCTCTCTCCTCTATTAGTTTGTATCGGCCTGTGGAGAGGGAAAGTGCAATCTTCCCCGCAGACACAAAATGAATCGGTAATCGTTCTAAATAGCCACTGTGCTACGGTGTGGTGTTGTGATGCGCAGATAAAGAAATCGTATTTATTTCAAGAGTCGCCATGCAATGGTGTGCTTTACTGCCGACGTCTCCAGTCAATATGACACACTATGTTGGGGTGACTGCATGCACACACACACACACACACACACACACACACACACACACACACACACACACACACACACACACACACACACACGAACGCACATGAACAGACAGCGTCGCCTGAGGGCATTTCGTTTTCTCCTGCATAAAACCCAAAACTATGCTTAGACATTTGTGCCTTCATTTGTACATTTCCCCAGTATACGGCCGAATGAGAAATATGACTGAACACCTTGCTTTGACTTGCTTATTTATGGAGTTTGTTGCGTGATACGGTGGCCTGAGGCTCTCAAAAACACCTACGATTGGATGTAGCAGGCAAATAAAAGCCTTGAGACCAAGGGCTGTCTGTGACAATTGCCTGAATCCCACATTCCATTCTATTGATCTGTGTGTGTGTGTGTGTGTGCATGTGTGCTTGTATGTGTGTGCTTGTGCATGTACGTGTGTGTGTCTGTGTGGTGGTGTGTGTGGTATGTCAGCACACGTGTCAGGGCCTAAGCACAGGGAGCTGCCTCCCTGTCCTTGTCGCTGGGCATGCCTGGCTGAAACACCTCACCTTGGCGTCGTTATTTTTACCTCACAGCTGAAGATCAATACAGGGTCCTGATCACAGAGATTTGCGCCCTGCTTTGGAGCGCAGGCGCTACACACAAACACAAGCTGCACTGCAACAGCCACAATCAATGTGCATACTCGCAAAAGTGGGAATGCGAGGGAGGGAAACAAAAAAAAGGGGCAGCTGGGCCTAATGGTTAGGGAGTTGGTCTTGCAATCGGAAGGTTGCCGGTTCGAATCCCACCCCTACCCATGGTTGAGATGCCCTTGAGCAAGGCATCTAACCCCACACTGCTCCAGGGACTGTAACTAAAACCCTGTAAATATCTGTAAGTCAGCTAAGTGTAGTGTAATGTAATGTTTGTGTGTGTGTGTGTGTGTGTGTGTGTAGGGGGAGGGGGGGGGTGTATGTGTGCACGTGCATCTAGCTGAAGTTGGTGGTGTATAAAGAAGACACAAGGCAACTTGCTGTGGAAATGAAAGCAGACAGATGCACACTGATTCTCCCATCTGTTCTACAAGAAGATGCGTAGCCAAATGGAGGCATACGCTGTCACTGTGCAAACAACTGTTTCATTTTTTTCGATATTTGTGTGAAATATAGGGACAAAAACCTTACCGTAGAGAATCTTACCGTATAAACAATCCAGACGTTTTGAAGGAATGTGGCATGGCTGAGACAGAGTGCATCAAACTGAGCTGCTGTGTTTCTTAGTGGCTCTGTGTGTGTGTGTGTGTGTGTGTGTATGTGTGTGTGAGACACCAGATTACACACACACACACACACACACACACACACACATCTAAACAAGCCCAATGCAACTGCCTGACAAACCTGAGACACATCCAGCAGAGCGGGTTTGCCACACAAGGCTCTCCAGAAACTCCTGAAACCAAAAAAGAAACAAGTGTCATCCAGACTCAGGTCATCGTTGGCTAAAATAGCAACACAGGGAGACAAAAATGGCACTGGCACTGAACAGAACACCAATGGAGCCGCTGGGGAGTTAGGGAGATGGAACCAACAGGCCACATCAGACCCTCGGAGGCAAAACCGGGGAAGGGTGACTCTTCGAAAGCCTGGCGGTGCGCCACAATCCTCCGTTACAATTGCACTGGGGCGGCATCTCACAAAGTAGTTAACCTAATCTCCCTCAGATGTCATGTCAACCACAACCAATGGATTCCGTGCGAAATTAGACTCCAATATATACAACATTCATTGGGTGACAGGTAAATTGTTTATCTGAACCGTCTCAAATGACACTGTGTAATTTCGACTGGTCAACAGGGTCAGCCTGAGCCCGAAATGAATTCTATTCAGGTGGTACCGGACCAAACCGCTAAAAATTGCAGTCTTCTTGTAAGATGAAGTTACAGACAATATTCAGGGGCACAGAGCAACAGTGCATCAAGTGTTCACTCAGATAAGCCTTGCCAGGTTTCCCAGCGCACCTTGCTCCTTTTAGTGACAGTCACAGCAGGCCATCTCCACTTTATTTACTTCGCAGGATGCAGGCTTTGCAGGATGCAGCCAGTTGTCATGCTAATAAGAGTAAATGTGATGCTCTTGAAGTCAGGATACAAAAACTCCAGATCCCACCAGTCCTGCTCACGACAGCTTAACATTTTCAAGGCCCTGTTCCAACAAATTGCATGAGGCAGTCATACATGCTTGAGTTCTTCTAGCTATGGTTGGTTAGCAACAATTCCTGTGGGTAGCCAGACCTTGTAATTAAATTATTAACATGGCACACTGGTAGTACATACATGTTACATAAAAGGGTTATTTTATTTTACATAAACAATGGTGACTTTTGTTTCCCCTGCCACCAAAGACACAGATAATATTAACGCACATTATTTTACAGAATGTACTCTAATAGATAACTTCTCAGTTACTACAATGATTTTAGACTATTTATAGCTTGATTTATCTGAGCTGTAGCATTCTCAAGTTTGGCCTTAAGAGACCTTTGGTTATACCTCAACATCTACTACAAAATGAAAATGAGCTTAGAACGCTTCAACATTGCCGAACCCACACAATGCCTGTCAACATCCTGAGAAGAACCTCTGGTTTGTGTGAGCTTTACACAATACTGGATGAACTGCTAGTTGGAAATGAATTCGAATGAATTAGGATGCTCCTAGTCCAAACAGGCACAGAGGAAGAAGTAGAAGAGTCTACCATCATTAGTATGTATTTACTATTACAAATGTGTCCTCTTGGGCATTTCTGATTGGCTTTTTTAGGGGCTGGGCCAAGACATAAGTGTGGTGCATCAAAAAGTAATATCTGTAGATGGGACTTCAAATGCCACACTTAAAAAATGTTTTGTGGAGATTGCCTTTCATCCACCTTCAGAGAGGGTTGACAGAGCTTTGTAGAAGCTGAGGTAGAGATATTCTATTGGATTTGGTTAACTTTCGGTTTGTTCATCAAGTTGAAAGGGACAAAAACAAGAAAAGACAATAAGGGGCCTGTTATCAGTTGTTAGCTGGTGAACTACTCGTGTGCTCAACAGGAGAAGGGCTACAAGACATGACCATAACACACAAACACACAGACACACAGACACACATGCACACACACACACAGACACAGACACACACACACACACACACACACACACACACACACACACACACACACACACACACACACACACACACACACACACACACACACACACACACACACACACACACACACACACACACACACACACACACAAAGAGAGAGAGGGACAGAGAGAGAGACAGAGCATAAGAGAAAGGCATAAGACATAAAACCTTTCTATCTCTACCAGGAATGCGATAGGTAGCCTAGAGAAACATGTGCCATAAATTTAGTCACCATGATGATAAAAGATGGATTGGTTCTTCTCCTCTTCAGCAGCATCAGCATCAGCATCAGCAGCATCACGGCACACTCAGACTGCTCCTATGGCGACAGCCACATGACGGGCTCATGCCTACTGCACACAGCCACTGCACTGCCTGCCCTGCTCTGCACAAACTGATCAATCACTCTCTCCCTCTCTCCATTTTTTCTCCCTCTTTCTCTCTCGCTATTTTTTACCTATCTCTCTCTCTTTCCCTCTCTCTCTCTCCCTCCCTCAGGATGCTCTGCAATTTCTGCTGAACTATTGCTTCGCCCTGCACAAATGGCCTCTCTCCGCAATCGTACGCCCAGGACGGATTCTAATTGCTCTATCAGTGTGTGTGCATGTGTGTGTGTGTGTGTGTGTGTGCGCACCCCACAATCCACAGAGTGTGATCAATTCGCATGTCAGACATGTGGAAAATTAATGGCTCTGGGAGGCTGACACATTTGTCTCGGTGAAAGATTTTATTGATTTAGGGTTTGTTTGGACCGCAGAGTTTTGACATGATCCGCCATACTAGCAGCGCTATTTCAGGGAGACTTCAGATAGTAAAGCTCTCGACACGGTGAAAAGGTGCTGTCAAGTGGCGGAACTAAATATAGGTGGTTCAGGCTGTTGCCTAGGGCACCAACATCCCACACTACACAAAGAAAACTGTGTTGTCTCAAATGGACATTGTCTTCCTACCTCTTGACGTTATTGTTTTTTCACCTCAAACAATGAAGTTTTTAAAATGTCCTCAAATACACGCATAATCCTATTAATCGTTGCCTGAAACCATGCAACAGCCCTTAATTTGGAATCACGATTCATGGTTTAATCTTTAAACCATGTGTGTTGGCGTGTTAAAAATAGTCAACTATTTTGATTTTTTAAAACACAAATATGATTAACTGAAGAAAAACAATATACACTCAATAGTTTCTATAATTGCCTACTTTAAAATCACTGGTTTCTGTTTTTACACAGCAGGAAGCCAATTCAAATTATCCGATTTGTGATAGCATTTTTCCCCCACATGCACGACTTAGTTAAAAACCCCTGGGAGACATATCACTGATTTTGCTCAGAAGACATCGATCCCAGTCACACTGGCAGCTTTCAACACAGCGAGGGGAGAAAGATCAAACCCAGGGCTTTGCTCTGAGCAGACTCCCATGTCTGTGAGCTTACTGAGAGGGAAGAGTTCCAGGTTCTGGCGCAAGCCTGGTTTTAGCCGCATCCACATCACGTCTTCCTGGGGAGCGTCACGCAGACATACACACATGCGTGTACCCACTCACACGCAGCTATGCACACAAACACACACACACAAGCAGGCCTACACACACATACACGCACACACACACACACACGCACACACACAAACACACACACACACACACACACACACACACACACACACACACACACACACACACACAAAGACATACCAGGAATCTTTTCCCATTAGTGCTGTGATATTGTTTCGCCTCACCTCTCGCCTCCATAAAGCTCAAGCTGTTGATAGGTGAGAAAGGCCCAACAGGTCACAACGCACCGCACACATGTGAGTCTGTCTGTGGATTTGTTTAGTGAGCCATTGGCTTTAAGGGAAGACTGTATGTGTGTGTGTGTGTGTGTGTGAGAGAGTGTAGTGGCTTATATGGTGTGGGGCAGTGGTGTGTGTGTGTGTGTGTGTGTGTGTGTGTGTGTGTGTGTGTGTGTGTGTGTGTGTGTGTGTGCGTGTGTGTGTGTGTGAATCTTTGTTGCTGTGTGAGTGTGTAGCGGTTTATATGGTGTGGGGCAGTGGGGGGCAACAAGTGAATACTACACAGCCTCAGTGTGATTGAAGGTATCTTGGGAGAGCCTAAGCTAATGAAATGCCCCCCCCCCCACACACACACACATCCCACCTTCCTCCCTAAACCTCCCACTGCGCTCCATTTTGCTCTAATTAACATGCCAGCGCCTTCAGTCCAAAGTCTCATCTTTATCTGAGCGTCTGTGCTTAATGCTGATCGCTCTCCTGGGTCCGCCTGTCACTCCTCAAAGATGATGGGTGATTTTCACTGCAAGGCTTAGCTCGTCTCCCTCGCTGCCTCCGTCCCTCCATTATATTCTCTTTCGCTCCCCCTCTCCCCTTTCTTTTACACTCAATAAGTCACATCAGAATGTCATTAGGATGATTTATCAGAACAAGGCAGAGAATAGGATGATTTTTTTCTTTTATGGATCAAATTTGCTAAAACCTGCTGCCAAAACGACCATCATGCTTCGTGTTATGACTGCTTTCTCCTCCATACGCTAAGGCTAATGCTAGTGCCTCCTGTTCATCGTAACATTATCAATTTTAATATTTTTTGTAATAATCACATATGAAGATGAATAACAGCAAATCAGGAAGAGACAGCATAGTGGCTGATAAGAATTTGGCTAGACTCCATGTTTTCAGGAGGAGAGCGTCTGTCATTTTTATGTCTCCTCAGATCCGCATTAGCTTAGTATGATTTCAGACTTCCAATTTAGTTTAGAGTGTACCAGCCAATCTATCTACTTTGCACTATTTCTGAATTCTCTTTGCGACTGACAAGTAGAGAACAACGGTGCCTTACAATGGCCGACTTACGTAACTGGAACTAATGGACTGTTTTCCTGTTTTGCATGCTAAAAATTAGCCTGCGCTAATCTGATTGATGTGAGTTGTTAAAGCCAGGCCCTATCTACACCAGTCAGTCTTGCTTGATGTCTTCTGACAACACTGGCAAATTGGGAATCTTTTCAAATCAGTCACTATACCTAATGTGTGGTCACAGTCATCACAATGTGTTTGCTTTAGCCAATTAATTTTAGTCAACAATCCATTTTATATTTGCTCTGGGTTGTGTTATCTCTCTCTCTCGCTCTCTCTCTCTCTCTCTCTCTCTCTCTCTCTGTAACTCTTTCCTTTGCAGGTTTTATCTGTGGTACGTGTATGCAGTGTTTCACGCAACCTTGTCTTTCTCTATCTCTCACACAGAGCCCAACACAATCAGGCGTGGAAGCGTGTGTGTGTGTGACTCCTAAGAGAGAGTGAGAACTTCCACAGACCCCGCAGTCCAGAGCCCCGAAAAAACGTGAGTGAAAGCAAAACACCTCTCTCTGCTCTCCCACCTCGCACGTCAAACCTGTTTGACCTTCAACAAGAATTCAGCTAAAGGTCACTGAGCTGTAAATGACCAGAAGTCTATGCTCAAGGCCCAGGATCACGAACCCTCGGTCAACGCACTTGAAGTCAGACAGGCAGGTAGGCCTAACCCCCTGTGAAGGGTGAAGGCCAAGGTCATGACCTTTGTTACAGCTGTAGGTCATGGCCACTTATAGTTCCTGTCTCTCAGTGTGTGTTGTGAGAACTGTCATGGAGGATAAAACATGACCACAACACATGGTCCAGGAGTGCTGATTATTCTGTTCTCACACAACATGATCCACATTAACTGTTTTTTGCTGCTAGGCATTTTAGTGTTGCTGTTATGTGGATATGTAATATATTGAGTGTTATCATATTATATATTACCCTATTCATATTATATACACATGTACAATATTAGTGTTATTACGGCCACATTCATGACCTTCAACAGTGGACAGCAGGTACTGTGATCGTGGCCTTTACCACTAAAACAGTGAAAGCAAAAAACATAATTTGACTTTAGTGACAGAAGCAGATGAATGGATATGTAAGTACCATGGAAAACATCTTGTGAGAACAAACCTTTCGATGTGAAACGTCTCACCTCATGTCAGACTTATGTCTCGGTAACTCAGTGAGGTCGTGCTTACCTGCATAACCATATCAGGTTGGGTGTATCAAATCAACCTTAGTGTTAGCTCGTCATGAATGTCCTTATCTTTTAAATGAAACTCCGTTGCAGTACAGTACATTGCATGCCCTTGCAGTCCAGATTGTGATTACTGAAAATCAGTTTTGCTGTTTTAAAAGGAAAACACGTCACTTGAGCTTGGCTTGAATGCTCTGTACAACAAAATCTGTCATTCGGCAGCATGTTGACTCGCTCAGTAGATAACACTTGGAATGTCTAGCAGTCACAGCAGAAATACATCAAGATAGGCTGGCATAAACAAAGGAGGGTTGTGACACCAGTGGGAAACACACATCTTGTCTCACTTCTAGCAGAGTAAACAAAGGAAAATCAAGGTGCAGAGTTACACGAGAAAAGAAATGTGATCAACCCAAAGAGCAATCCAATATCCAAATTGAATGACCTGGGCTCAAAATCCAATAAATCTTCCCAAGAGAAAACAAAGAGCTGAGGTAAATATTCAGAAGCTATGTTAATAATTTTGCTGCTGTTGCAAGAAGAAATATTACAAGTAAGGCAGAATCACTGGAAGGTTGTTGATGCAATTCATCTTTGAGTGTTTTGCCAAATTCTCCTGAATGAATGATGTAGGTGGACCCATAATATGGTATTTGTTTATTATATTGTCTAAATAGATGGGCCCCAGGAAATGTGGTCTACAGTATGGCTATTACCGGTAATCCACATTGTCCGAGGAATCTGTCAAAAATTTGAATTATGACCTATTTTCATATTTAATAACTAATCACTAATTAGTGACTATCAATGATTATTCTGCTGTATGACTGAAAACAACTGTGATGCCATTTGCCATATTAAGCACTGAGCTGTTGTAGGTTAACACACACACACACACACACACACACACACACACACACACACACACACACAATCTCTTTTCAAAATAAATTCCACAACAGGGCGTCACAGACACTTATTCAATATGAATGTGCCATATGCAGGCTTAGGACCCAGGAGAAAATGGCAGAGGCCTGTACAGGAACCATACGCTTTGACTGCACCAGGATACCTCTTTTTCATTCATCCATGCCATTTCCCTCTCTCTCATGTCTCCCCTCTCCTCCAATCGCTCGCTCTAACAAGGACTTTAAGTGATTCACACCACCAATTAAACAGGGCCCATCACTGACTCTCTTACTTTCTCGCACCCTCTCCCTCCCTTTCTCCTCTCTCCTCTCTCTCCCTTTCTGTGTCTATTTCTCTACCCCTCACTCTCTCCTTTTCTCTGCTCAATCTCTCTCTCTTTCTCTTTTTTTTGTCTCTCTATTTCTCTACCCCTCACTCTCTCCTTTTCTCCGCTCTCTCTCTCTCTGTCCTTCTCTTTCTTTCTCCCTCTATTTCTCTACGCCTCACTCTCTCATTTTCTCTGTCTCACTTTCTCTCACTCACTCTCTCCCTCCATTTCTCTCTCTCTATTCTCTCCATTTCTCTTTTCTCTCCTCCCTCCCTCTCTCTCTCTCTCTCTCTCTCTCTCTCTTACCCATCAACATTAGGACAGAGCTGCCTCAGGAGCCATTATGTGGAGTTAACGCCTCACGAGGTCGTAACCTGTTCCTGCCATGCCACAGTCTGTTCAGGGCTCAGTGAGCAGGGAGAAGAAATGACAGGTGGAGAAAGAAAGAGAGGGAGACAGGGAGAGGAAGGGATAGCAAGAAAGAGAGAGAGAAAAGGTACAAACAGAACCAGAGAGAGAGAAGGTAGAGAGAGAGAGAGAGAGTACAGTTAAAGAATAAGACGGTAGAAAAAGAGAAAGCAATAGAGAGAGAGAGAGACAGACAGAGAGAGAGAGAAAGAGAAAGAGAGAGAGAGAGTAAAAGTGTGTGTGGAGGATAGCCAGCTGCCGAGTTAGCATATATGCGGTACTGTATTGATCTGGCTGCAAAATGGCCAGGCTTTGATTAACATGGGTGGAGGCAGGATATTTTCTGTGTGTGTGTGTGTGTGTGTGTGTGTGTGTGTATATATGCGTGTGT
The DNA here is from genome assembly GCA_027475355.1 of Coilia nasus. Lineage (NCBI taxonomy): Eukaryota > Metazoa > Chordata > Actinopteri > Clupeiformes > Engraulidae > Coilia > Coilia nasus. The sequence goes on from CM050202.1 coordinate 6,322,261, forward strand.
GTGTGTGTGTGTGTGTGTGTATGTGTGTGTGTGTGTGTGTGTGTGTGTGTATGTGTGTGTGTGTGTGTTTGTGTGTGTGTGTGATAGTATGCACAAACAAGCAGAGTTTGGATTCCATGCCTGGTGGTTTCAGGTCCAGCGTAGGAAACAAGCATTTGGTCTTCCAATGTGCAGAGACAGATTAACTAAAGTACCATGTTTAGTTGCCATGTCTAGTTCTTCGAGTGCAGAGACAGATGACTAAACTACCATGTTTAGATGCTATGTCTAGTTCTTTTAGTTCCTTCCTCCATCTTTTTCCCCCTTCCTTCTGCTGCTCCTTTAAACTCCTCCTAAGTCCCCTCGCGTCATTCCCTTGCTTTGAGCACACAGTTATCTACTGAAACAAACATAGCCCCATAGCTTCCCTCTCAACATGCCTCGGTGACACAGCGTCTCCAAACCAACACTTTGTATCAGGGGAAGGAGGGAGAGTGTGTGAAGGCGTGTATGTATGGGTGTGTTTCTGTGTTTACTTGCATGTGTGCATCTGTGTGATTGTATAAGTGTGAATAAGTGTGCTCTGATGCATGTGTGTGAGTGTGTGTGTGTGTGTGTGTGTGTGTGTGTGTGTGTGTGTGTGTGTGTGTGTGTGTGTGTGTGTGTGTGTGTGGTGTGCGTGTGTGTGTGTGTGTTTGTAAGGAGTGAGTACTGCAAGCACACTCAGCACTTCAGAGAGATTTAAGTCAAATACAGAAGCACCTCTGAGACCCTGGCTGAATAGATATACTGAGCAGAACTCCTAAGATCTTTCCATGAAGCAGCAGACACACACATACTGTACACACACACACACACACACACACACACATGATTTACATACACAATAAAAACTCTAGGCTAAACTGTGCCTCTGGGAAGAGTGGGCGGTGCAAATACACAGAGCCTCGTTGCTGCTGATTGGCCTCCACACCATAGCAATGCAGACTGCAAGGGCCGTGATTGGTGATTGGTGTGATTGGTGATTGCTCAGCTGGCTCTATGTATAGGCTACGTGAATCAGCAGCCTGCTTTGATGGGTAGTTATCAGCACGGTAGGTCACTGACAAGCTTTGCAAATCTCAAAATATATTTTTGGTTACTATAATTATTATTATTACATTACACTTAGCTGACGCTCTTATCCAGAGGGACTTACAGACATTTACAGAGTTTCAGTTACAGTCCCTGGAGCAGTGTGGGGTTAGATGGGGTTAGATGCCTTGCTCAACCATGGTAACCATGGTTAGGGCAGAATTCGAACCAGCCCTTCTGATTGCAAGACCAACTCCCTAACCACTAGGCCACAGCTGCCCCACACAGCTGCCTATAACATGATTATCTGATTGTGCTGTGTCTATTTCTGAGCAATGTTTTAAAATCAGCCCTACAGCGAGCAGTACCCTGTGCTGTGGACAGTCATGGAAAGTTTACTTGCTAACACAAAATAAAATGGCTGGCAGACACCGCGTAAATCATTTCAGATGTATTTTTGTGCCAATAACAATCGAAGACACATGCTGTGCCTATGTCTTATCTTTAAAAATTTCTGAAATTTATGTGACTGCAAGGGGCAAGAGCATAGCTAAGGGTGTGGATTTGACACAGAGGTATAACACAGCCCTTCCTAGCACGCACGCACACACACACACACTCCAATACCCATTCACATTTGCATACACAAATACACATTCTTCACCCTGAAGCACACAAGCAAACATAATTCACGTGGTCACACATACCAACACCACCCTCCACACACACACACAAGCACACATGTAAACACACGCAAACACGTACGTACATAACTCACCCTCACCCCCCATCGGTAAGGTATTATTAGTGGCCTGTGTTCTCGGTTGGAGTGCGAGGCAGAGAGTCTCAGGCATGCTAATGGCCTGTGTCAGGACCAGCTTCTGACATTATGGCGGATTGTTCGATAGCGCACGTGTGACATGAATGCTCAATCACCCTGGAGGTCTGTTCGCAGAAGGAGGTTCGGCAGAGTGGAAGCAAGCGAGATTGATCGCTGGCCAATATCATCATATGTATCAGTCAAGTTTTTGCATGCGGAGCTGAGCTTTTTGGTATGCTGTGCGGCTGCCAAGCTCGATCTGTTTCTTTATGTAACAGACGTTGCGGTCGCCGATCATCTGAACAGCTGCTTGACCTTTGAGTCATCTGGACGAGTGAACATCCAACCACCCAGGTTTGGTGCGGGCGTAGGTAGGCAATCGAGCTGCCCTGGTGATGTGATATCATCTGTTGCTATGCAGATCGACTCTTCTGTCAATCCTGATGTGTCGAAGAGGCAGTACAACATAGCTCTAATGGATATTTTTTCCTATAATCATGAACTTGATGGCAGCGTGCAGTGGCGGTCCTAGACTGTTTGGTGCCCTGGACGAGTATCCCCTCTGGAGCCCCCTATGCTACAGTGTAAGCACATAATATTGTTTTACATTTTGTTACATTGTACCACTGTACCTAATGATGTAATGGAGACATTAAAATAAACTGTAAACATTATTTCTTTATACACAGTGAAAACACACATAAACTACAGCTACAGCAGGTGGGATAGCTTTTTAAATTGTGAATTTGTCCCTGGCTGTCCCCCATCACTCAACATTTGAAAATGCGTCAAGTTGTTTGCAATAATGTCAGCCTTCAGTCAGTCAGTCAGTTGGTCAGAGAGAGAGTAGAGCTAAGAGCAAGTATGTTGTGACATATCGACTGTGTACAGCAGCCAGCCAGGAGGAAAAAAAAAAACCTCCACTGCTACTGCGTAAAAGAGAATATGTAAGGAAAAGGGGCGCCTCACATCAACAGGAGTGGGGAGAGAGTGACTCATGAACAGCAAGCATCTGTCAGCATTAAAAATGCTCCTACTGTTGGCAGTTTCAAATCTAGACTTAAGACCGAAATGTTTTCAGATGCTTTCTGTTAATGGTTTTTACTCATTTTATTTTTATGTTGTGTGTTTTTTATGCTTTTATATCTTTTATCTACCACATGTTGATTTTACTTGTATGCTTTTACACTTGTTTTACCTTTTATGCTTCTACACTTACTTTATCTGTTATGCCTTTATATATTGTCCTTTGCTTTTATTTTTGTGAAGCACATTGAATTGCGGTTGTGTATGAAATGTGCTATACAAATAAACTTGCCTTGCCTTGCCTTGTCACAAGCACTCCACAGTGTAGAGTGACTGGCCAGAATATATATTTTTGCCAGTAAATATTCGTACCCTACCTGGCATTGGCAGGTAGGTCAAAAAGTTTAATTATACCCTGGGCGGTACTTTTATTTTCTGAGGTTGATGTGTTTTTTTTTTTTTTACCTCTGGTAATAAGGTTTGCCATGCAGAACAAGAGAGAAGCAGAGCTGTAGAAGCTAGCAGCTAAACAATATGCTTAACCCTCTGGGATCTGAGGCCTCTCAGGCACTCTGTTAAAAAATACAGTTAGACATAGACTACAACATATGTTGTGTAGACTACAACATAAACCATTTTGTTATTTATGCCTTCAGATGTACAACGTTATTGTAAGACCAAAGTGTTTTTTTGCCAACAGCCAAAAGTCTCCATAGAGGACTACTGTATACACAGGGGAGCGGCAGTACTATTGGCAGAAGGAGGACATCTGTATTGTTTCTTACGGCTCAGCAGTTCACAGTAATAACATTATTTGGGAGCAGAACACTGATTTCAGTTTAATTCCATTCAGCTTCTGAAGAATAACACAATGCCCATCCATGCCAATTAAATGCATCCCAGGAACATGTCACTCATTTTCCAGCATCCTCAAAGTACAGGGGCTTTACAGGGGCAAGTACAGGCCCTAGTATGGACCTCAGTGTTTTATGTCATTAGAAATGGGGATAATCGCTTTTTAGATTATTATGGGCTGGGCACTATGTAACATTTTGCAGCGGTTCCTGTGTTGTGCCGTTTTATTGTCTGCCTTACTGCACCCTTAAAGTTTAAGCTTAGGGTGGATTTGGCCCAGTTGTGGCACACATCTGGCCCAGCTCCGGTAGGTCAAGTGAAGTCCAGGGCAAGTGAGTCAGACTCAGCCAAACTTGAGTGAATGAAGCCTGATGCTGCTGTAAGGATCCACTTTCTCAGACCAACGACGGAGCTGAGTGTGGACGGAGGTTATCGCATGTTATGGACTTATGGAATGGAAATAATTATAAACATGTGGATGGCAAACATTAGAGTAACACTTATATGACCCGTTTATCTGACTCCATGAAATAATAAAGTTACCTCCAATATCACCATACAGCTTAAGAGCTATAGCACAGTAATGGCATGGCACACGAAGAGATGTAGCCTATATGAATGGTAAATGAATGAACAGTTTATTAACCAAATACAAGTTAACCTTTACAATTAACACAGAGATTCCCTGTAATTACCAACTCAACCAGAGATATAAAGAAATCAAACTACCGGTAAACTCCAAATAAAAGATAGAGAGAAAGAGAGAGGGAGAGAGAGACACACACAGTGTGGGGGAGCGTTGTGGGTGAAAGACAGCTCAATGAGTTTTCCACTAGCATTGCCTTAAGTAGCCAACCTGATGCCAGTTGTTCAGCACACCATGAGGTGTTATCTTGGGGGCAGGGGTGTTGGAGACAGCCCACTGCCTCACACTACTCAGTAACCTTTGGATCTGAGATCTTTATTAGAATAACCCGAGTCTGTTTCAGAATTGAGACCAGTATATCACTCACAATGAGACCATCAGAATGAAACCAAACATGACATGTACACCTCATAGCATTTCTACAATACAATATACCCTTAATTATCCTGTCCTTGCCCTAAGGATGACCTGAGTAGGTCCCCACACCAAATGTTGGCAGACCACAGATAAGAACACAGTGGGGTGTGGCACCTAACTAAACACAAGAGCATGCAGCGGGGGATCTCCTCTGAAGCACCCTTTATTGTGATAACACAAATTCCTCTGTTGAGCTCATTCAGAGTAGTCATCCTTGAATCCAGATCCTTACACTGCCTACATACATCCTGATAATGTTAGGTTTAGCACTTGTGTTCCACAGTGGGTTGATTGCAATGGATCTAATGAAAGTGTTCAGACAGTGATCTGGGAAACACATTAAAGCTGATCTTTTACCCTGGGGTGTGTGCTGAGGTTCTTCACACCAGTGAGCTCACACAAAGCCTTTTAACCATCTCCGTGAAACCACGTGTGTTACAAGAAAAATCTGCTCTGATCTTGAAGGATCAGTTCATCACGATGGGATAATGCAGGGTCACACATCAGTGGATGAGAACAGGCAAGGCGCTCTTAAAAGATCACACAGACACGATCGGATAGCAGCAGGCCTCACGCAGACACCGGAGATGCATGTGCGCAATACAAATGCAGGAGCTCTTTTGTTCACTGTCTTGGTGGGGCTTGTCAAGGTAGTTTTGTGGAGATTTCCACCTGAACATTGAAGATTTATAGTCCAGGGATTGGTTGTTGACTTGATTCTTCCCTTGATGTTTCCATTACACTTTCATGTCTCTCTTGCTCTCTTTTGTGTCTGTCTTCCGCTATGTTGAAGAGAATTCAGTCAGAAAGGGGTTGTGTTAACAACTGTAGAGTTGGTTTCAAAGAGTACTGAAGGCAACAAGAAACTCTGTTTCTTTAGTGCATACAACACTGTTGAAGTTTGACAACATGTTGGGTCAGATTTGCCCCGTATTCACAGGTTCACACTTACATATATAAAGAGATATGTTGCTACCATGGCAATTTTCATGAAAGTTTAAATTAGAAATAATCAATTTGTAACCTCATAATCCATATTTACCTTACATATGAGTATACAGTACATCCAGAATTGTATGGCTTTTAGTGTCCACCTATATCTGAAAGCAAAAGCAAATCATGTAAAATGTTTGGTTATGCCTTATTTTACTGTCCCTGTTACATTGGTTACTGTATGTACAGTGTAATAAAGTGTGTAACAATATGTAAGTGTGTACTTCCACTGTACCACAGGGTTAGGGTTATGGTTAGTGTGAGGTATGTACAGTCAAAGTACACAATATTACATGTTGTTGCAGGAAGATACACAGAAAAAACATGCTAACAAATTGTTTTTACTGGTCATCATTCCTATAATCATACATTCAGTGTAAGGGCCACAAAATGCAGTATGCATGCTTCTCTTATGCCTAAAATGCATGAGATTCAAGTATCCAAAAAGTGCTGCAGCATACTGAAAAACCGATGGCTGTGGTCAGGGTATCCAAAATCACAGCTGACTGGGACTTAGACAGGGGTCAGTGCTGTTTCTGCTCACTGTCTCAGTGCCTTAGTGTCTCAGTGTCTGGGACATCACCAGGAGAGAGGCTGGCATGTGGGCAGACGGGAACACGCCAGGGTCACGACCACAGCCAGGCCTCCGACTGAGAGCCTGGGGATGGGGGTGTGGGGTGTGGGGGGTCCCGCAGCGCAGAGCTGTCATCTGCTGACTGGAGCTCTGATAAAGACCCAGACGCCCAGAGAGAGAGAGACAGACAGACAAATACAGAGACAGACACAGAGACAGACAGAGGCAGAGACTATGATGAAGACAGAGACAAAGACAGAGAAAGAAAGATAGACGAAGGGAGAAGGAGAGAGGCAGAGGAATATAGAGAAAGACGGGGCAGAAAGATAAAACAATAAAAAGCATAAAAAGCTGCATTTACACTAAGCTTTAAGCTAAGTGTGGAACGTGTCACCCAGGCCCAGGCCTGGCTGGGTATATGCCCTAACATGTTTTAACATGTCTCTCATGCCTTGCGGAACCCAGAGCAGGAAGGACCAAATTTGGTTAAAAGAAGAACTTAAGTAAAGGTTAAATGAATGCAAGAAGATTCGAGAGACAGAAGATTCGAGAAACAGGAAGGTGAATAATGCATTGACGTAAATGTGTGGAAGTAAAATGGTATAAAGAGGCACAGTAAATGAAGTAAAAAAAAAGGACACACTTATAGAGAGAGAGATGATGATGAAGAGATGAAGATGGAGATGAAGAGAGCTGGCTTGCACTCAACTCAACCCAACGCAACGAGAAGAAGAGATGGACGGAGACGAACAAACATGAACAGAGATGAACAGACAACAAAGAAGAAAAAGCCTTGAGAGACGGAGTTCAGCCTGGCCACAGAGTCGAAGAACAAATCGGGCAACACTCTCTCTCTCTCTGAGCAGAGAAAAGAAGGAACCAAAAGACACGAAAAGAGGAAGGTGTGTGCTCACACACACACGCACAGGAAGGAGCCTTCTGCTTGGACACTCACAGAGAGAGATAAGCTCTGTTCATTCAAGATTTATATACTTAAAATATCTGTATTTCTGTATTTTTGTTTGGAGTCTCATTCTCCTTTTCTTTTAAATTTTAAAATAAAAATGAATTGGGAATTCTATTTTCAAATACCTGTTCCTTCTTTATTCTGAGGTTGGTGACGATGGAAGGTAAGCCCCAAGGCCTTTTACTTGCCTCCAGACTTACTCTATAGGCTTTGTATTGGATAACATTAGAAAGGAGATAGTGAAGTTTCAGAGTCCTATCTGAGGGTCAACAACAAAAATGGGTTAACTTCCATAAAGAGGATAGCTAAGTGAAACGGGATAGTAGCCAAAATCAACTAGTCTGTATTCCAGATAGGGGGGAGCCCTCCCTGCTTAGTTTTCTTTTAGTAAAAGAACTGGGATCGTAGTTGGGCCAGGAGCTGAACATCTTTGGTTACAAGCAGCGGGGTAAAAATAAATAAATAAATAAATACTCTAGTTCACCACTAGTCTTTCCAGCTCCCTCGTTTCTCACTAAGTATGTGCATAATGCTTAATAACTGATTTTTGACGCCTTCTTCTCATAGTAGTCCTTGCTGCTACAGGGTGTTTGTTATGGTCATGGTTTAGGGATAGGATCATGTTGCAATATGTGTTTAAAAAATGGCTTTGCAAAAATATGTCACAAAAAGAGTCAAAAAAAAAAAACAGATAGAGGGAGAGAGAGGGGGGGGAGAGGGAAAGAGAGAGAAAAAAAGGAGAGAGAGAGAAAGAAAGAGAGAGAGAATTTGCATAGAAATTGGTTGATGCAGCCTATCCTTAGCTGTATAGGTGTTCACCAAAAGACAGCTTTTATTCAATCCTGCAACTTTGCAGACTTTTCATTTCATTTCCATTCTTCTCCTCTGGACATACAGTAGTTCTTCAAGGACGACAACAGACCTTCCAGGAGCAGATCCAAAATACACATGTATGCATGAGAGACAGACAGACAGACAGACAGACAGACAGACAGACAGACAGACAGACAGACAGACAGACAGACAGACAGACAGACAGACAGACAGGTAAGGCTTGGCTTGTACTGAGGGACAAATACATGCTCTCACCCCTCACATTGAAAACTACGCCGCGCTCTCCACAGGTCCTTTTGGCTGTTTGCCAAACTGTTTTTTCACTCCTTTTTCGCAAGCAAAAGAAAGAAAACAACACAAGTTTTTGCAGTTCCTTTTCTGATACTGCTTGGTATATCTAAAACCGCAAGGTTTGCCTCGAGTTAAAGGTTTTAGCACAAAAAAGAAATAGCAGTGAGCTAAATTCAACATTCCAAATGATACGTCATGAGCGAACAAAGCCAACAAAGTGAATTCAACAGCGAGCCTTCTTCAGCGACCTCGGCGACCTGTTCGCTTTGGTCTCTTCTGATCTGTACCTACAGTAAAGGCAGTTTCAAACTCTCGTGTGCATACCTGTGCACGTGCATGCTCTCTCTCGGAAGCAGAGTGACTCGCCATGAGGATTAATTGTTATGCGTCTCCTCATGTGAGTTAATGACATTTGCCATTATTTATGTGATCACGGGTCCAGCTCACCTGTCACCCTGCTGTCTGCCTCCTACAGTAAGGAGAAGAAGAGGAGAAGCATGGTGGGCACAGACAAAGAGTTGTGTGTGTGTGTGTGTAAATGTGTGTAGGCAGGTAAATATATGTGTATATCACAGTACATGTGTAAGGGGCCATTCAGGCTGCCATGTTTTTTTTGCCTCCAGGTGCCTGAATTCAACTGTTTCCCTGTTTGAAAACTGTTCGACTGTTTCAGAAGAAGTTTAACTGCTGTGACATGCCTTTGCTTTTTTTTTCTTTGTTTTCTTTTTCAATGGGTAATTGTGTATCTACAGTGACCTGCTCACAACTGAGTTCCAGATATCAACACAATCAAATATTGAGAAACATATGTAACTTAGCAACAACCAAAAACCTTGAGATCTCCAGCAAGCGCTTTCTAAACACTCAAATTCTCTCAAAACTCCAACTACTAGCAACACATCTTACTTTCTGTGGGTAAAAAAGCATGGCAGTCTGTCAGTGTATGGCAGTCTAAATATACATACACACATATACACAAACCACAAACCACACACACACACACACACACACACACACTGCCCCACAAACCACACACACACACATTCTGTCCCCTTTCGCGCTGGGTGAAGGCTTATCTCTTCAGATTAGGCATCACTATCTGGCTTGATGTGCATGCAAACACACACACACACACATGCACACACACAAATGCACTTGCGTGCACCCACACGGACACACAGACACTCACAAATACACATTAAACAGAAGGAGAAAGCAGAGTAGAGGGGAGGAAAGGCAGAGGCAGGCAGGGAATCAATAGTGGGGAGAAGAAGGGCGTGGAGGGGGAGTACAGAGTGTGAATGAATCAGACCCAGCCCTGGAATCTTCATCTCACAGGAGGCATCCTGGAGGGATCCTCTTTCCCCTCTCCTCCCATGTTCCTCTTGCTTCCTCCTCTCCTCTCCTCTCCTCTCCTCTCCTCTTCTTTCTTTTTCTCTCCTCTCCTTTCTTTTCCTCTCCTCTACCCTCCTCTCCTTTCCTCTTCTCTCCCCTCCTTTCCTCTCCTCTACTTTCCTTTCCTCTCCACTCCTCTCCTTTCCTCTCCACTCCCCTCCTCTCCTTTCTTTTCCTCTCCTCTTCTTTCCTTTCCTCTCATCTCCTCTCCTCCCCGTTTCCCCTCCTCTTCTCAAATCTCCTCTTCTTTCCTTTCCTCTCCTGTTCTTTTCCTTTCCTCTCCTCTCCTTTCCTCTTCTTTCTACTCTTCCACATTGTCTTCTCTTTCTTTCTTTCTTTTTTTTCTTTCACTCTGTAACATTCTCTCTCCCTCTCTTTCTCTCTCTCTTTCCTGTCTTCTCTCTGCCATTCATCTCTCCTCTCTCTTCTCGCTGTCTTGTGCTCATTCACTCTCTCTTTCCATCATTTTTCTGCCACCTCAAATCAAAGATGGATTTTATCTGCAGCTTTTTTGCCAGTGGCGATTGCAGAGATAAAATGGTAATATTTCCCTGTGTGTGTGTGTGTGTGTTTGTGAGTGAATGAGTGTTTTTGTGACTGTTTGAGTGTGTGTGTGTGTGTGAGTGTGTCTTTTTTGTGAGTGTATGAGTGTTTTTGTGAGTGTGTGAGTAATTGTGTGTGTGTGTGTGTGTATTTGAGAGAGAAAGAGAGAGAGAGTGTTTGTGTAAAAGTGTATTTTAACAAGTGGGCTGGATTATGAGCAAGTGGTGATTAGCCTGAAGTGATTAGTTTGGACTCGCGAGGCAGGCAGTCCTCCCTGAAGAGAAAACTATCTCTGTGTGTGTGTGTGTGTCTGCGTTTGTTGTACGTGTGTGTCTGTCAGTGTGTGCTTGTGTGTATCCGTGCACTCACGTGTGTGTGTGTGTGTGTGTGTGCAAGCGTGAAAGAGTGTGTCAGTGTGTGTGTTTGTGGGATCGGTTTTCACACACATAAACACACACCCCCGTAAGACATCTCCTGATGGCATATGCTGAAGACGTCTCTCCTCAAATGACTGAGCTAGACTCCCTTTCCACACGCGCACGCACACACACACACACACACACACACACGCACACACACAGGTAATCCTGTTGATTTTGTGCTTGTGACGTCAAAGTGCTATAAATAGATCTAGAGGGCCGTAGCAGCCAGGACAGAGAGTGTGGCGTGTGGCGCTGATGTAATTTTAGGCAGGAAGCAGCACCATTCACATTCCTTCTTTACCTGGACAACCTTTTGTTGTTAGCCCTACAACTATGGCTATCTACTGTCTTTCTGCCAAGCACACAGACAGAGGAGGGTAGATAGGGAGGAACAGCGAGAGAGAGAGAGAAAGAGAGAGAGAGAGAGAGAGATTGAATGAACCTTCACACTACAGACAGAATCACATACCGACTGTTTTACTTGTCACCCTTCATGGTTTCCTTGTCACCGTTCATCGCCTTTTGGTGACAGCGTCTCTGTACAGGTACCAATATATCCGGCTGGTGACTGCTCTCAGTGTTTCCATGGCAACACCAAATGCTAATAAAAATGCTAATAATGTGTATGGTCAACCAAGTCTTCAGTCCAATGCCAGGCCATAGTCACAAAATCACATTTTTCAAGTTATTCCCCCTATTGGTAGTTACATTAAAACCACAGCTTCTTATGAATAAACGAGCGTAGCCTGGAGCTAGAAGCATTTTAAAATAGCATGTACTTATAAAATTAAAGCAAAAATCAAATTAATTACATTTTCTCAGTTTTTGCATTTTGTGATCATGCCCATTTTTCCCGTGGAGTCCTCATATTTGATTCATTCCTCATATTTGATTCTCTTGAACAGTAAACCAAACTTACTCTTTATTTCATTAAGTTCAGAAAGCATTGCTTAAGCTGTAAACATGCTGGGTTCCATCAATCAATCTATTAATCAATCAAATTTAGTTATTAAAAAGCATCCATTATGACTCATTTGAGCTAAATATACATAAAGTACCCTGGTTGTTTTTAACAAAATGTTGGAATTGACTCAATGGATAATGGGTTATAACCAGCCAGTGTGTGTTGGATCATGCATCAGTGTAACTTTAACTTTAACTTGTTGTAGGAGCTCTCTTACACAGAGAGACCCCCAGCATCAACACTCATCTTCCCCTTTCAATGCTCCTCGTCCTTAAACACATTCACTCACTTTTGCACTGTTGAGTATTTCAGCTGGAACTGCCGGTAGGTGGGACGATGAAACATTTCAGCACCACGGACAGCTCCGTGGCTTAAAGTGTTTCCCTCCGTCACCTAAACTCCTTTCTCTGTCATCTAAAACTAATTTCTTTGGTGGGAGGCAAAACTCCCAAAACATTAGTAGGAGGAAGGCCATATGTCTTGGTTTTTGGCCAGATTTTCAGTCTTTTCTTTGAAACAGATGTCTGTTTGTTCAGCTTGTGACATCTGCGGTATTTACATGCTACTGCATGCGAGAGCGCTTTGTACGTGTTTATGTTCACTCACTTATGTTCGTTCACTCACCTTTAATGGGCTACGCTGCAGTCACATGAGCTGGCTTGGGGCATGACTGAAAGTCTCTATCTAATGGCTAGAAAATGCCTGTGGCAAAACACTTTAGTTTTTTGAAAACTGTGTTTTCTTGCTTGCTCTGTCTGTCTCTCTTTAAATTCATTTCAAGTAAAATGCCTTGTACCGACTCGTTCTCTGTTGCTATGGCTTTTTTATCGTTTACATAAAAGAAAGACAATCAGATTTTCAAGTGTGTGTGTGCGTGTGTGTGTGCATGTCATGAGTAGATATATGTATGTTTTTCTCTGTATCTCTCCCCACACACACACATGAAAGGGAGAGAGTGAGGGAGTGAGACAGACAGAGAGAGAGAGAGAAAGAGAGAGAGAGAAACAATGAGCCAACTGTGTGAGCCAAGATCCAGCAACCTTTACTATCTGAACAGGCATTTCTTGGCCAGGGAAGTAAAAAAACTGCCTGGGGCTGCAAAAAATAATTGAGCTTTTTAAATGCAGGTACGCCTGCCGATTCGTCTAAATTAGCCCATCAAGGTGACTTATAGGTTAAAATGAACATCCATTTATGTCTTTACCACAAAGTAACTGCAAAAGCTATTTATGACTATTTGGTTGGCTACTCCAACTTTGTATGTGTGAGTACAATACTTCAATGTTTTGTGCATTTATGAAGTTAGAAAACTGCAAAGATGAAAACTGTTGATGTCTTTTTTAAAAGCTACTGCTGCTCTTCACTGCACCCCTCGACGCTTCTCAAAGTTTTCTGTTTTTATCTCCAGCCAGAGACTAGTACAGCAGCAATAGTGCGAGGTATTTTATTACAATAGTAATACAACATTTAAGTTATAAAGCACTTTTCATACTGAGGATCTAGCTCAAAGCGGTTAAAGCAACATAGTAGTTAGCGTCTTCGACTGCCCTACAGGTTGGAAGCGAAATTTGTCTCTCATTTGAACTACAGAGAGACGGCTTGCTCCTCGAAACTTACCTAGTGTGGTTATAGCCCATGGAGGATGGCAAAGCGAATTTAGAAGTGCCTTTCACCCAGTTACAAGTCGATGAATCACTGAAATGATTTTGGAAACATTATTTTAAGGCTGCAAAAAACTACTTAGTGTTTCTTCAGTAGTTTGTTGCAGCTATACAGTGCCGTAATGAAGAATTTGACTCAAGAGAATTTACGTAAGAGCTCAACCCTAAGCCCTGCGAGGAGAACCCCCAAAGGAGCAGGCAACAGAAAAAAATCCCTATCACAGACATTAATTGCAGACAAAGAATCGTGTGACATCACATCAATCACCAAAATCCTTCCTGGTTTCTGCCACCGGTAAGCCACAAAAACTAATTTGCAGTCTGTCTACTCAATTTCTGCGTGACTGAAATCTGCAAAAGATCTTGTATGAGCAGGTGGTAAACACCTTGCTGTCTAAATGGCAGAGTCATGGACTTAGCATTCACCACACACCAGTATAATTTGTGTCATCATTACCAATTCTAACAGAAATATAACACTGATAGCTTTGGCAAGAAAGGCACAGTGTGCGCTCATTTGGACAGAAAGCTCCATAGCCCATAGACCAATCCAGAGTAATATCATCACTGCAATAAATGATCTCTAGCAGGTGGTGAAAAGCCACCAGGTGGTGTCCAGCAGACTATTAAAAATAGCAGAACATAGCAGAACAGAGAAAAGTAATATAGCATAAAATATGTCTTCAGTAATGATAATGTGGGTCCATAAAAATGGCAAAGAAATCCAATATAATGTGCAGAAATACAACTAGTCATATTATCTTGCAGTAGATTATAGTGTCACCATATATTAGCATATTCCCAGTAGTGGCAAAGCAGAGTGAGCTGTTCGATGTTAAACTAACGTGGTGTACAAGTGATCTAATCACTTCAAATGCTTAAAGTAGGAAATGTCCTCCTAATCATTAAACATTATAATAGCAATACCTGTGAGGGTATTTCATATGTTATCTGCATATCTTACATACGTATATATAAACCTTTCAGAATCAAAAGGAGAATGAATAAAAATAAGTTCTACTCATTATGAGAAGAAAACCTGCTAAAGTAAAAAAAAGAGAGAGAGATTTGGACGTAAGGTTACTCCTCACTGGAACACTTTCGAAAGACACGTTGGTAAAGCAAGACTGCGATGTCTTAATACAGTAACATCATTATTTTGGCTGAATAAAACCCTTAAAACCACACTGATAGTCTGTGACAGTACAATCCAGTAGGGCTGCTCAATTAATCGAATTCTAATCGTGATAATGATTTCAGGGCCAAACGATCTCACAACACATAAAATCGAGGGAAACAATGTTCTTGTCCTAAGTATTTTCTACTGTTTGTACTGTACATTAGATGTATACATTAACATTAACATTTCTACTGTTTGTACATTAGACATCAAAGGAGATGTTTACGAAGAAAGGTATTAGGGAAAATCCGAAGGTACAAGAATGTTTTTTCGAAATGTTTTTGCATACATTTTCAATAAATGAAGCATGTTACTGAGGAAAACAAAATAATCGTTTGAATAATCGTGATTTCAGTTTTGGCCCAAATAATCGTGATTCAGATTTTTTCCATAATCGAGCAGCCTTACAATCCAGGCCCTCCATCCCATTAACCAGAAGGTACTACATTTTCTGGAAACCAGAGATAATGCACTCAACATCTTGGTTTAAATGTTGACAGGGTGCTGAATCCTCCTTAAGATGAATATCAAGCCGCTGAAACAGCAACAGCACTCTTCAGGGCTTTTAAAACTTCTTTAATCTCCCCAAGGACGTTTCAGGCATTTCAAGTGTCCTTCTTTAGGGTGATTACTGACGAATAACAACTTTTAAAACTTTTTTATGGCCGATGGCTGAAGAGGGACATCTGGCCCGCAATGTCCATAGGGAGGTTAAAAAGTTTCAAAAGTACTGATGATTGCTGTCCTTGTCCCTGTTGCTGTCCCACGCAACATAAATTCTAAGACTGTGGGGAGATGCTAGATATCATTGTGCAAAGCCACTCCTGTCTCACTTCACCAAACCTCCGGCTGTTGTTGCAGCAAAAGTGGCCTTCTACAGAATATTTATGTGTAGGGGGTGAAAATCTATACAAGCAGAATATATATATATATATATATATTAATGTATCTGTTCCTTTATTCTTAAAGGCAAATAGCTTATTTGACCTTCAGAAGTATTCTACTGCATAAATGGCCACAATGTAAAAAGTTAATGAGAAATTGCGAAGGTACTTGGCAAAAGAATCTTTTGGAAACCAGAAGACGGTGATGACTCACCAGAGGGTTGAACACTTGTGCCAGTTTCTCTGCATGTAAAATGAGCCAAATTGGTCACCAGGGGGATTGAACACTTAGCAAGTTTCTCTGCATGTAGTAATGTAGCACAGGAGCAGGTCATGTTTTGAGTATTGCACACAGTACCATGTCATTTACTTCAATTATGTCAAACCAGTGTGAGGGCACATGTGTATATGTCTGTTTGTGTGCATTTGTGTGTGTGTGTGTGTGTGTGTGTGTGTGTGTGTGTGTGTGTGTGTGTGTGTGTGTAATCATGTGTATTAACATCTATGCCACACATATATACATTCATCCATTCTCCACGAGTTGGTGTGTGTGTGTTGAGGTGGGTGAAGGTGCAGTCAAGCATGAAATAAGTTCTAGTGTATAACAGAGACTGTGTGATAGTGAGTGTTAGTGGGTGGGGAGGAAAACGGCGAGAGTCCTGTCCTTGGCTAGTTCTTCATAAATCGCATGCTGTGCTCACATCTCCTTTTCCTGAACTCTTCCCATTCAGACGTCCTGCTATCCTCCACCACATAGAGATTCTCTTACCACACGCTAGGAATACAGAACGGACTTTGATAACACCTTATTTGCCACATTATGTACCTACACAGTACCACAGGGTTAGGGTTACACACTTATTTACACTCCACTTCATGATGTACATGCACTGTTAGAGGGACACTTCATAACTCCCTCCAGTCTATGCCAATTTAGTTGACTGTAAATTACACAATATATACCCAACCATTGGGCGCAAAGACTGTAAAATGTGGCCTTTGCATTGCTGTTTTTGTTTCTTTGTATTTGCAACATTTAAAGTTTCATGATTTTGTAATCTGCCAATAAAGTGTGAAACATATCTTGAAAGTGTAAAGGTACAGAAATCCAGACACTTAAACGTATGGTGTTGGACCAAGTAAAAGTACATAAAAAAGGAGAAAAGATCTGCACATCAGATTATGCTCCCAAAATAACATAATAATAAAGTTCACATTTCAGGCCACTTGCCCTTCATCAGCTTTACAATGATCTGAGAAATGACTAAACTAAAATGCACCACTACTTTGGTTGTGCACAGTGTGAAATTGACAATGACTGCCTGTAGCTTAAAGAACTTGACCTTTCAGAGAACCTCCTGAAAATACAATATGTAAGGGATAATGGCCGACGAGGTGACCATTTCCGCGGAAATAATGGCGAGGTGGAGGCGGAAAACTCTGCGACTCAAAGCAGAGTGGAGTTGCCTCCAAGTCGTTATTTCCATGGAACTGCTCACCTCAACGGCCGTTATCCCTTTCATCTCCCATTTGTATTTATGGTCCAATTTTACATGCATAAACTACCGAAATAAATGGCTGATTTGCTACCTTATAGAGTCCATTAAGAGAAAGTAGAGCATTTAACTGTTAATTTTGCAACGAGAGTTGTCATGGTTACATTTCATAAGCGCATTGATATGGAGCGGTGATTCAAATTTTTGAGATCTACTTGAAAGGTAGCCAGTTATACAAAGTTAATTCCCACCTCATCAGCCAATCAGAAAAGAGAATGCTATTGTCAAGGGAGACAATTAACTTTCACTTAAACCATGTGACACTGCTGACATGGCTTAATAAGGCCTTTTATATTTTGACTCCTGTGCTGGTTGGTTAGCTTGTGAAAACCACCCCCTTGAACATATTTTAATAACATAACTTGAAGCAATGCGCTTTTAACTCTCCCTGCAATGCATTTATTAAGGTCTTGACAACTACCTCAGGCTGTGCATTGTGGGTGGGTGAACGTACTGTGTGTGTATGTATGTGTGTTTGATGTATGTTTTTTAAGGCTGCAAAAATGCAAGTGTTAATCATGTATGTTGATCAATTAACAAAATGCAGAAATTGGTTGTATATGTCAGGATGCATACATCCACAGAAGATCTGTGGTAGTTCTTCAAGATGTTTGGTGCAAGCAAGTAGACCTAGAAGAATTGATGATCTTTTAAAGGCAAAGGGTGGTCACACCAAATATTGATTTGATTTAGGTTTCTCTTTTGTTCAGTCACTGCATTTTGTAAATTGATCAAGGCATTCCTAGTTGACAGCATTTTTTCACACCTGCCTAAAACTTTTGCACATTACTGTATATCTAATTTAATCTACATGTAATCTCACTGAAAAAAAATATGTGAATAGCATTTTTACATGGTCAGCCCTTGGTTTTCTCTTTTTTCTCAGATACACAAGTGGCGTATCTGCCATTGCTCCTCCACCAACCATTCTCATCGCATTTGTAACTTGACACAGAGGAGGATGTTCTTGGCGTTAGTACTTGGCATTACTGCAGCGAGTGCTTCGGTGATGGTCCGCACCTCCTCTTACCACTCACTGCGCTCCTCATCACTATGCACAAAGCTCAGGCAAATTATCTTAAGCAGAGGAAGGAGGCCGCTGGGTAAGACAAAAATGGTTACTGATTGATGATTACAAAAAGCGTAATGTACCTGAAAATTGGTTATGGCTTGAATAGACATTCATGAACACTGCATTGTTAAAGTGGATACGCACAGCTCAAGGAGGAGGTCTCTGGCTAAACACTCAAGAACACTGGATTCTTGAGGTGAAGCACAGGACACACACAACATTCAGGGAGGAGGCCTGTAGGTAAGACGTGGATAGATAATCACTCAAGAGCACTGCCTTGTTGAGATGACCCTGCCCCCCTTTACATGGTGCTGAATGTACAGTTGTGCTCATGAGTTTACATACCCTTGCAGAATTGATGATTTCTTAACCATTTTTCTGAGGACATAAATGATAACACAGAAACATTTTTTCACTCATAGTTAGTGGTTGACTGAAGCCATTTATTGCCAAACACCTGTGTTTACTTTATTTCAATCATAATGACAACAGAAAATACCCAAATGATTCTCTGAAAAATGGTTAAGAAATCATCCACTCTCCAAGGGTATGTAAACTTATGAGCTCAATTGTAGATAGTTTATAACAGGGACCATTAAAATAAAATGTTACCAAAGTATCTAGGGAGGACATACATAAACACTCCAGAACACTGCGTTGTTAAGGTGACACACAGGAGTTCTGTGACACACAGGGGTTCTGTGACACACAGGGGTTCTGTGTTGTGTGTTCTGTGTTGATATCTGTGTTGCAGCTTTCAGATTATGACATTTTCTGATTCAATGCCAAGCCACCTATGCAATTTAGCTCATTTTACTGATGTGTACTCACGGTGAGGTTCGACCCAGTGGCCTTGAGGGTGCTGGCACCTCCTATTACTAACTTAACGGAGGGCTTTTCTCTACTCCATAAGGACACATTATTTGAGACTGTGAAAGAGTTTGTTATTGTTTTCTGTTGAGGTTAACATTTTTTTAGATGAAATAATCCTTGATTGAAAAGGCAATTCTATGTTGTTTGCTTTGGCTGTTGCCAACATAATCCAATGCCAACAAACCTGTGGAGACAAACAAACAAAGCTGTCAGGGAACTTAATTAAATCCAAAATATGTGTGCCTCAAACCGTTTGAGTGTGTGTGTGTAAGAAAGAAAGAGAGAGATTGTGTGTTTGTGTGTGTGTGCGCGCGTGTGTGTGTGTGTGTGTGTGTGTGTGTGAAAGAAAGAGAGAGAGATGGTGTTTGTGTGTGTGTGCGTGTGTGTGTGTGTGTGTGTGTGTGTGTGTGCGCGTGTGTGTGTATGTGTGTCTGTGTGTTCTTGTTTGTGACTTGGGGCCTAAATCACAGATAACTCCACAAATCTGGCCCCTCAGTCTGGTGTATAACGACTCCAGTTGCACATTAATTAGGCCAATAGACCAATAAAGAACCATGCCACTGCTACCTGTGCACCACACCGCATGGCACTGCGCCTTGAAGGCAGCTGTTCATCATCTTCTGTAATAATGAGTACCTGTCCATGTACCTCCAGGAGCAGTGTACCTGTTTAACTTTCATCCAATTTGGTATGTGTCCAACTTGTTTTTCAGCTGGTTGCTGGTCCAAATGCCTTTACCATGGCTGTATTTTCTGATGAGACCTAGAAACTATGGGGGTAATTTTTGATGGAGTGGTTCTGTCTGCCTTCGTTGGTGGAGCCTTGCCATGCCTTTCACTGCTTGTTTCTGCCATCATGACAAGACATACTCGTTAGCTGCCTGGAGCGCGGTCCCCTGAGATCTCACTACTGTTTCACGTCAAGCCACAGGCAGAGCTTTGTCCGTGTGTGTGTGTGTGTGTGTGTGTGTGTGTGTGTGTGTGTGTGTGTGTCTCTTTGCATGTGTATATGTGCCTGTGTGCAGGTGTGTGAGTGTCAGTGTGAGGGAGCGAGACGGAGTTGACAGAGAAACGGACAGACTGAGGCTAGAAAGACAGAATTGGTGAGTGAGTGTGTACGTGTGTGTGAGAGAGAGACAGCAGGAGGAGAAAGAGAGAGACAAACAGGCAGAGACGGACAGAAACAGAGAGAGAGAGAGAGAGAGAGAGAGATAGAGAGAGAGAGAAAGAGCGAGAGAGAGAGAGAAGGAAAAAGAGAGAGAGCGAAAACATCCCAGTGAGCACCTGTCCATTACATCTCCTCTTCAGCTAATTTAGTGCTTCATACTAATTAGGCAATTATGTCTGAGATGCCACTCTGGTGCTAAAAAGACATATTTCACGGCTCTGCGTCACTTTGCTGTGCCACTTTAAGCGTTTGAAAGAAAAAAAAAGGTTAATACTCACAGAAACAGGTGCAGAGAGGAGTCAGATGCTTAAATTCTTCTGGAAATTGCAGCTCATAGCGTCACATTTACAGATCAACCCATAAGATCAAGGGGCGTATTTGCACATTAAAAACCATCAGTGACTGAGTGATTGCAACAGCTATGATGATGTTACTCACGGTTGCAGGTGCAACTGAAATTTTTGTATTGCTTTTCAGTTTCTGTGTGTGTGTGTGTGTGTGTGTGTGTGTGTGTGAGAGAGAGAGAAAGAGAGAGACAAAGAGACACACAGAAGTATACACACACTCACACTTAAACACTTAGCTTAATACATGAATGTTTCCTTCCTCTATGACTGTCTATTGGGCAGAATATGGTGAAGAGAAAGGATGATTTGAAAGGAAGAGAAGGGGTCATGAAACACAATTTACACAATCACAATTTCCCATCTACACACAAACCTGCCAATTCTTTCCTGCTTACTTACCCACTCACTCTTGCTTTCTCTCTTACACACACACACACACGTACACACACACACACACACACACACACAGCAGAAGCACTTCCACTCCAGTTACAGTATCAGCATAAAGTAAATCAGCAACACTTCTGAGACCTTCAAACGTTCGCATCACTAAGTGCATCACAAAGACACACACACACACACACACACACACACACACACACACACAGTTTCTCTGTCTGTGTCCGTTTCTGTCTGTCTGTCTGTCTGTCTGTCTGTCTCTCTCTCTTGCTCTCTTTCTTTCTCTCTCTCTCTCCCCTCTTTTTTAATGAACTCACAAATAGAAACAGAAACACACACACACACACACACACACACACACACACACACACACACACACAGCATGGCAGCTGGTTAGGAGCAGAGCAGTGGGTGTTAATGATGGACAGCTCTCTGCAGGCGGGTAACTGCAGCCAAGGTCTCTCTCTCTCCGCCACACACAAAATCAGCACCCGCAGCGAAAGCCTGTATTCCTGCAGGGCTGTAGGGCACCACACCAAAACACGTGTACATACACACACACACGCACACACACTCACATTACCTCTAAACATAGGTATGACTATAGGTAGATTCGCTCTCCTGACACACAACCCCACCTACACACACCTCCATACACATAAATACACATCCCATGTGAAACAGAAATAGAAAAGCCTCACAAGAATGTTCACTGCCTCATATATGACTTACTAATGATTATGGCCACTTTCACACATTTCTCAAACAACAAAAGTGTAAGACTTGTTTTATATAAGTAATACAAATTACATTAGTTTCCCTTTGTAGAAATATACTAAGAATCATGTATGTGGTTCACCGTCATATATTTAGTTTGCAGGTTTCAGATAAAATGCCTGCAAATTTTGTGTAATTCATCTATGTTATTTGCGTATGGGATATGCCTAGAAAACCACACGTTACTGTTGGGCACACCACTCCCACAGTGGATCAGGAAGTACAGAGAATGAAGATGGGATTAGCATCACAAATGCTCCCTTCTCCACCATTTTGTGAATAGTTCATGAGCCAACTGTCTTCTGAGTGGTTTTCAAATTAGACATCTTCAATTAAGCTACAGAGTCCCAGTCAACCTTCTGCCTTTACCCAATCGCTAACGCCTGGTCGTCACGTATGCAATTAGCCTACCTAAGCACTACAATTCAAATGTAGCTCAGAAGGTCAACGTCACGGCTAACAAACACACCCTCTGTTCGCTGATGGGATCGGTCTTGCTGGGGCCGACCAATTGACCCTCAAGAGATTCCGGTCCAGACCCTCCGTACAAAATGAAATGAAGTACGAGGGGCGGGTTTACCAGGCTAGTTGTGTTGTGGATAGAGAGCAGAGGGGTGCTGTGGAGGTGAGGATGTTTTGGTCAGGATTATATAGTGTCTGAAGACCTTGGATGCAGTTCCTGCTGGTACCGGTCTGCATAGTGTCCTCATACGCTTCCCTAAAATCTGTGGATGTAAACAAAGAATTTTATGGCTACATCCATAGAGGTTTGGACCACCTTTTTTATGGCTGATACATGTAATCAATTCCAGCTTAGTCCCAGGACTTCAGACACACATATTTCAAATGCCTCTTGATTTTGTGTTTCAGCTTTTTTTTAAGTGCCATATTCATCTAATACCAGAGGGTCTTGTATTTGCTTACAGGCAGCAATGAAATAGGTAACACTGCAAAACCACAGGCGTATAACCTTTCTATAAAATACAAAATGGGTTGAAACATAGCACAATAAAACCCACATGGAGGAATTTAAGAAATACTTGAAGTAATTTGTACGCAAATCAGAAATTGAGTGTCGTGATTTCTGAGAACCCACTCCCTGTTTCCTCAGCATTGCTGTTTCACGATCTTCCACTTGTAAACTTTAATATCATCAATCTCTCTCTCTCTCTCTCTGATTTAAAAGGCTGCATAGATAGATAGAGAGAGAGAGAGACAGTCTCCCAAACAGCATGACAGTCTATTGATAGACTATCATTGCCAGAAGGCCAAAGCACTGTTTGCATGCATTTTGCTTAATGATTAAAAATAAACCGTCAACTTAATGAAAAAGTATGCCGAAGAGTCAATGTGGCCCACAGAAAACATACCCCTACTGTTAATTACTAATCTATTGCTGCAGTTATGCGCCATTACATTTCACTTACTTATATTAAAGCCACTCACAGGCTGGCTGGAACATCTAGAACATTCTTTGGTTGTTCACTGTACTTTGGGCCGAACAGCAGGATGGAACAAATCTAATTACATTTCAGATTGGCTTGAGTAATTTTACATGGCCATTAACCTTGATAGCGAATATGCTGTATAACATAGAATTTATACATAATTCCAAGGTAGGCTATGGATTAGATGTTTGCAGTGGTTGACAAACTATTCAAAAGCTCACAAACGTTTAGATATTTCTTTTGCCAAACCGTGTGAAAAGATTCTCTTAAAGATCATCAGAGCCATTTGACACACTAAAACCATATCTTTCTGACAGGCTAACACCATGTTAAGCTGTGGTGGTATTTGTGTGACTCCAGACTGAATGCACACTGACAGGCCACAATTGTCTGTTTATGCATTTTGTTTAGAGAAATTTCACAGAGGAAGAGAAATGCAATTTTCTCTCCCAGCAAGAGCCGGTGGAGTCCAATTATCACGTAAATGACAGCCGCAATAGTGATTCCCACTCTCTTTGGTTGTGTGTGTGTGTGTGTGTGTGAGTGTGTGTGTGTGGAGGGGGGGGGGGCAGTGTGTATCTGTATTTGTGAGTGTGTATAAAGTATGTGGCAAACAAACAGAAAGACGGTAAGGTTAAAAAAAAAAGGCTTAGTTAAAATCACACAGACACACACACACACACACACACACACACACACACACACACACAGAGACACACACACACCACCATGTGTCACATTTATCAAACTACCTTTGGCAAGTTCCACCTCATAAGTCCCCTCTGACCTTTTCCTCTCCATAAGAATAGCAGCTAATCCATGCTAACACGGCACTACAGCACAACACCC
>CM050202.1:6348773-6353773 GCA_027475355.1 Coilia nasus
ATATGCACAACAGCAGAACCTATTTTTTACAGCACTGAAATGCATTATCAACTAAAAAAGCAAAACTTTTGATATATGCTGTACATACACAAAAACTGGTAGTATTACTGTGCATTTCTTGTCATTATAAAGTACTTCAAACAAAAAAAAACATTACAGGAGCATGCGGTGATACAGTACACTGTAGTACAAATGAAAACTACATTTGCTGTTTCCAATGTTGCAAACATTATTGGGCTTCATCATGCTTTTAGGCTGGGTCAAGCCACAGCACCTCATCCACTTCACAGGCAATGATGTCATTAGCCAGGCAATGGAGAAAGAAGCCCCTAGCATGTCGGATGAATGAGAACCTACCAACAGTCTTTTGAATACATTCAATGTCAAAAATACTGTAACAATTGTACCTGTTCTCTCTGAATCTTCGTACAATGGTAGACACCGTGAATCTACTCAGATTAGGTTGAACCCTTAATCCTCAATGTCAAGGCTCTAATTTAATCAGAAATTGATACTCTTCCTCTTCCTCTACCTCCTCTTTTAAAACTTTTAACTTTTAAACTTTTAAAAAGGTCACCCTAGGAACAAATCAACCGCATCATAAAGTTTGTGACACAAAAATATAATAATGAAACAACTCGGCAGCCATTTTCCACTGCCATTGCACCAATCAGTGATCAGAAGCATGTCTGGCGTGTAATTAAAACTTGATTAAAAAGAGGAAATGCCAGAAAGGGCTCTGATTAAGTGGATGTTAGGCCGAAGCTGACACTCTGCATTCGCCAAACCTCTCGGGCTGTAAGCTGGATATAAATATTCTGCAGTGAGGCGGCTCTGGCAATTTCTTTTGTTTCTATTAATTTTCGAGTATCTATGTGCTCAGGAAGAAACTAAGCTTATCAGATTTTCATTTTTTTTTTTCCCATTAGCTGTGTCAACCCAATACATTTCCAAGTCCTTGAAGGAAATAGTACTGAATTATAGCTACAAGGGAGTGAATTACTCAGTTCCCTGCTGACTGCTAGGGAAGTTGTGTGCAAACCTGGGTGGTGGCGATGATTGATGACATGCACAGGAAATGTGGGCACATGGTGATGATGCATATGATTCTTTTCTCAGAAACCTGAATAGCATTGTCCACAACACGACCACACACACACAAACACACACACACACACACAGAAAGACAGATACTAATATAATACTAATTATACTAATGACTAACTATACTAATACTAACTATGATACTAACATAAATCTGCCCACAAGCTTCTCTCCTACTCCTGCAACTCATAGACCTTGCAGCAAAAGGGAGGCTATGACCAACTCTACCTAAGTGAGTGTGTGTGCGTGTGTGTGCGTGCGTGCATGCATGTGCAAGTGAAATGAGAGTTCATTACGACAACTTTTATGTTCCAGAAAGAACCGGATTGAAAGAGAGAGATTAATAAGAGAGATAAATATGGTAAAGGAGTCTGAAAGAGACTGAAACATGGTTGACATACCAGAAGAGAGGGATGGGGAATGTAAGTAAATGCACAAGTGAGTGGGTGAGTGGGTGGGTGAGTGATTGAGGGAGTGGATGAGGGAGATAGTGAGTGGGTGACTGAGTAAGTAAGTGGAAAAGTGAGTGAGTGAGTGAGTGAGTGAGTCAGTGAGTGTGTGAGCGAATGAATGAGTGAGTGAGTGGGTGAATGAGCGAGTAATTGAAGAATTCTGGACAGAAATGAGTGAGTTAGTAATTGTGGATGGGAGTGTGTGAGTAATAGAGTGTGTGTAAGTGAATGAGGGTGTGAGTGAGTGACTGAAAGGTGGTGTGTGTGTGTGTGTGTGGGCGAGGGGGGGGGGGGGGGGGTCACTAGACAGCTGCAGTGGTCAGTGGCTTTTTTAGCATCATTAGTGTGTCTCTGCAGTGCGGGGGCTATTCTCCCTCTCACCACGGCTCCTACTGCTTCTGCTACTGCTACTGTTACTGGGGCAGCTGTGGCCTAGTGGTTAGGGGGGGAGCCCATAGTGGCCTTGAGCAAGGCATCTAACTTCACGCTGCTCCAGGGACTGTAACTGAAACCCTGCAAATATCTGTAAGTCGCTCTGGATAAGAGCGTCAGCTAAGTGTAATGTAATGTAATGTAATGTAATGCTAATCTAATGCTCCTGTAGAATTATGCCCAGACAGGCAGGCGGTGCTGGGGCCAAGGAGAGTCTGAGAGAGAGAAAGAGAGAGAGAGACAGAGAGAGAGGAGGGCTGGAGCTTTGGTCAGCAACCGAGGGAAGAGGAGGAGGAGGAGGAAGAGGAGGAGGAAGAGGAGAGAAAAAGAAGGAAGAGGCACTTGGTATTCTCCACACAGCCCTTAAAACACACAGCCAGACCCAGCCACTGGAAGAGGCTATCCATCAGCACTGAGGCTCAGCAGGAGGGCAGACACACTCACATGGGGGTTGGGGGTGAGAGTGAGGGTGGGGGGGGTGATGGCTGGAGAAGTGATGAGAGTGGGGGAGCAGAGGGAACGAGAAACAAGGGGGAGGAGAGATGGAAAGATGAGAGAAGAGGAGAGAACAGGAGAGGTGAAAAAGCAGGAGGGGAAAGAGAGGAGAACACACTCTCAGAAATATGGGGACAGTAGGGGTACAAATCTGTATCTTATGGTACAATACGCATTAATGTACCAAGAAAGGCTAATATTTGGACCTTAAGGTACTGATGTGTACCTATTCAGCTCTGGAGAAGGTACAAACTAGTTGAAAAACAGTGGTTAAAAGGTACAATTATGTGCCTTAGGGTACTGCCGGTGTGACAAGCTTTGTACCCCTAAAAGTACAATTCTGTACCTTATTTTCTGAGAGTGCAGGAAGGGCAGAGCGAAGGACAAAAAAAAAGGAAAAATGAAAGACAAAAGAGGAGGGGTAGGAGATGAATTGAGAAGAGAATTGATAGGAGAAAAATAGGAAAGAAGAAGAAAGGCAAAAAGGAGAGAGGAGAGACAGCAGAGGTGGAGAGCATGGGGCAATCTAAGGACTGAAGTGGTTGCATGAATAGAAATGTGATGTAGAAGGTGACCTCAGATCACCGAAACCAAGGAGAGGGGGGGGTAAGGTCAACAAGGATGAGAACTATTTGCCCAAATTACAGAGGCAGAGATGCTGTAATGGCCTTCGCACTCGATCCCAGCCTTTTACCACACCCAACCTTTCCCGGCCCCTCACTGTGAAAACACAGGCGGTCGGTGAGCTACGCAGAGACACGACAGCGGCTGAAATTGGTTTAGCTGCCAGCAGATGCCAGGCCTGGGATCATTCATACGTCTCCTGTGGCATTTGAGAAATACCAGAGGGCCACCAGGGGTCATCTATTACCACACGCAGACAGACACTTTGTTTCCGAGAACTCTGTGCCATCTGCCTCTGGAAAACTTCACAAACAATGCCTGAGCAGTCAATATTCATTTCAGTGTAAGCTAGCTAATTAAGGCCTGCTTCATTTGCATTCAGAGACAGTCCATGGCACTAACATATGATTTAGGATCATAATGATATTTGTAACCTGCAATGTGCATTATTATGAATGTGATATGCGCGTAGTTATAGCATGCATGACCGAACTGCATTAAGTGACATGAATTCTGTAACATTAAATGTTATGGATTCTGTAACATTAAATGTGATGGATTCTGTAACATTAAATGTGATGGATTCTGTATTGGGAGGGAGTGAAGCATTGTGTGCAACATGTACAAAAGTAAGGCCGTGCCTGGAAAGCAAAGTTGACTCTTTAGAGAAGTAATGAAAAGCAGTCCGTTCATTACCTCTGAATGGCTGCCAGTCAGTGAGGTAATAGTGTTTGCCTGAAACTCGAATTTATGTGTATGTGTGTTTGTGCGTGTGTGTGTGTGTGTGTGTGTGTGTAAGAGAGAGAGAGAGACAGACAGCAGGTGCTTATTTGTGGTCATTTAAGGGAAGTGGCTATAAAAGTATATATTCTTCTGCATCAGAGTGTGTGTGTGTGTGTGTGTGTGTGTGTGTGTGTGTGTGTGTGTGTGTGTGTGTGTACACATAAAAAGAGCATTCTTCTGGCAGGCCATGTAGCCCAGCCCACTATTAGCTGTTATGTCTCCTATTGTTAATGCCAGCACAGCCCACATCAGCTGTTCACTCAGTTAATCAGCAGTCAGGGCGCCTTATTTAAGCTATTGCTTTTTGTCAGCTCCCCCTGCTTCTTTGAATGAATTACTAAATTGAAATATTAAATTGAATTACTTGAAACAATATCATACTATTGTCACTGTTGCTTGCTCTTTTCTAGGGGAGGGAAATATGTTACCCTTCCAGTTTCCAGTTTTTAAACGGGAGGTAATTCACCCCATTGCAGTTACGAATAAAGTTGCTTTGTAACTTCACTCTGCTCTTTTCTTAGTTGTCATTTCTGGATAAAGTGGTCCTGACAGAGGAAAGAAGACCTGTGCTAGTTAACGTGCTCACACGATCAGCAGGTGTGTGTCACTGGACAAATAACGAGTCTCTCACAGTCACTCAGCCCCTCCGTCAGGAGAAAGGTTAGGGCCCTCTGGTCACCAGGGTGACAGACAAGTGACAGCGTCTGCCTGTTAGTGTCACAGTCGCTTCCTGCCCACATCTGAAAAGGGTTCCACCTTCATCCATTTCACTCCATTACTCCTGTCAGATCTGCCCTACAAAAAGCAAAGTGCAGTAACTAGATGAACATTGAACTGAGAAAATTGCCTTTAAAGTTGTCACACTGTCGAGTCAAACATGTTATTGGTATAATAGTGGTAATGCTTTCATGTACTTTCTTAATAGGAAGAAGCAAGGGATTTAGTCACCAGAGAAAAGAGGTCTTATGGAGTCAATTTCCAGTCTACACTCAGTGACAAATATATGTAGTTACTGCCTTTTGGCTTTGTAAGGCAGAGAAAGACCACCGAGGGTAAAAAACAGACCTTGTGCTGGGTTATCATTTTAGTTGTGGTACGTGGTAAAAGGAT